>NESQ01000340.1:0-104810 GCA_003070745.1 Tuber borchii | reverse complement strand
CTACAGCTTCTCATCGTCCTTTTAGTCCTCCAAAAGCAACTTTTCCCTTCACAACGATACGTTATATATAAACGAGAACTGTTTTCTGCGATCATACAGTCTCACTCACATTTCACACCAACTATACCGGTAAGTCTCGTCCGCAGTTCCTAACGTCCGAAATGAGCCGTTCTCAGGCCTTTCGTAGGCTATACTGATTGATATCATAGAATACCGGTAACTTACTCTTAATTGAAGTGAAGCTTTTCGATCGCTTCTACCTCCTAAAAGTAAGTTTGTGCCACAATTCGTCCCTTTTCTTCCTTCCTCGGCCTCCTAGAGATACCAACCCGAGGCCTGGTCTTTCTCACTTCCTTCTGGGGCACGATGAAGCGCTGCGTAAGTTCTTGAATGAACTTGTGCACGGCTCGTACGAGCTCTTCTAAAGCCTTAATGTGAAACGATAGCTGACCACTATTCTCTAGATACACTAGCGGCTCCCCGTTTTCGCTTGCTATCCCCCCCTATAGTTAGTCTTCTGTTTGTCTCATTTGTACCTTTCCCAAGATGGAATGATTACTGATCGCTATTGCTAGATTTCTTTGGGATTTCCCGTCTTCTTCTGCACGCCAAGAACATCCTCGCCGAATTCAGGTCAGTCTTCTGTGCGTCCCATTTAGTCTTTTTTACAGAGAATCTAATTGGTTAATAGCATGCCTCCAATTCGTGGTCGTGGTTGTGTCACCACTGCCATCTTCCGGACCGAGCTCAACCTCACTGGTGAGGGACGAACCGTGGAAGGGAGGAGATACCGCGCCGTTCGCACATACATTCTCCAGAAGTGCAACGAGAGGAATATCACCCTCGCACGCAGGCCGGTGACACTTTGTGGAACGAAGTTAGGACGGAGACCGTCGCACACATTGCCCTCAGAGGCTTCCGAGCCAAATTCAACTCCCCCCGGAACGGCCAACATCGGGCCTTCCACGTTGCTCTGGATGCTCTCATCATGGACGTCCTGAAGAAGGCAGCTGAGTCTCGTAGGAATGCCAGACTTAATTCTGATGCCGAGGAAGAGGGGGGAGATGGGGGCGCTGGCGGTGCATCTGGATCCGGATCGAGAGACGAAAGGGCCGTTGCTCGTCCCCAACCGACCGTTCACGAGGAGAAACCGGTACGAATAATATTCATTTCGACCACAGGTGCCGAGCCTGGGCAGGCTCGCCAGCTCCCATGGATAAACCGTGCTAATAACGCTATGCCAAACAAGAGTTGGCTGGCGGTTCTCAGGCAGTACACTTTACAGGAGCTCGGCGAAGCTGCCTGTCGGTACGTAGAGGACGGCGAGCATCCCCGGCAGTTCATTGGAATTCTCCGCGACATTCAAGGCCTGAATGTCACTCCCGATGGCGCCGACCAGATCGAGTTGATCGACGACGATCAGGTCAATGCCTGGCTTCGCCTCTCCCAGTGCTCCACCCTTACTGTCGCCTGCTTCCTCCACCGAGCAGCTGTTGCCCCTCCTGATAGTGGGGACCCTGTTCGTCCTAATACACCTCTTGTTGGGCACAGCCGGAACTATCTCTTCCCCGGCCAATTCGATGTCGCCGAGTTCTACACTGAGCCAGAATCTGACTCTGATGAGGAGGACGATGTGGAGCACCATGCAAGGCGTAGAAGGGCCTTTCCTAGGTCCCACAACGGCTGGCAGAGGAGAATTCTGAGCAATGATCGTAGGGTTGTTAGGTTCCAGACCCACTCCCGGGAACTGATTTCGCGCGCTTGAGTGAGACAGGGGCCGGCGTATATGAGCCGATATGCAGGACAAGATGTCCCAATGGTGGCTCTTCCCCCGGGGATCCCACCTCCCGGGTGTGAGGTGTCAGTACATGACGCTATTGAGGAAGGCGCTGATGATAACGGTGGGGGTAATGGGGGCAATGGGGGCAATGCCTAGGGTTTGTTTGCGCCGGGCAGCGTCTTCTTTAGGCTTTTGGGTGGTTTTTTCTTTTGTTTCACTGGCTTTCTTAGGTTTTGCTTTCATTTCTATCCATGGGTTCGGCGCCGGGGGGGTTGGGGCTTGTTTGTGCCGGGTAGTGTCTTCTTGGGTCTTTCGGGTGGGCTCTCTTTGGTTTCACGGGTTTTTCTTACTTTGTTTTGCTCTCGTTTCTATCCATTTGTTGGGTTTTCTGGGACTCGTTTTGTGCCGGGCTGCGTCTTCTTTGAGCCTTTGGGTAATTGTTCTTTGGTTTTACGGGCTTTGCTTCTTTGCTTCTGCTTTGCTTCTATCTATTAATCGTTGTCTTAATCCTGCTTGCGCTGTCATCCGGCTTTCCTATATTTTACCCGGTAGTCTTAGAGTTTATTGTTTTTAGCAGTCTTTTTATTTTTAGAATTAGTTGAGTGCAATAGAAAGCTTTTCTGGGACGCTAAACGTCCCTTTTATCCTTTATCCTATCCTAGTATGTATAATTCAATCTTTTGAAATGATAAGTTATGTTCATCCTAGCCCCGCATATGAAAGCCTGTCCCGGCAATCCCGAATAGACAGTCTCTATTCGGCTCAGAGCCATCCGTGCACGTAGCCTTTGAGACATTCGGAGGCCAAATGGCTGTAGGATAGTCCGAGCCCATGCCAATGATTCTCACGGACCTTGGGTCATAGCTAGGAGTCCATGTAGTAACAATAACATAAAGCTTGCTCGTCCGCAATACGACGCTGTTCGTCCCCAATACGACGCCGTGAGTTCGATTCCTGTCGGAGCTTTTATCTCTACATCTAATTCCTTTTTCTCCTCTAGTTCTTTCATATAAACGCGCAATCATGAATGGAAATACGAGCAGAGGTCAGTCACACCTTCTGGAGGCCAATGTGAGCTCTCCCAAGACTTAAATATCCCATTCTTGACCAGAGTAGTAGGACTAGCCCCCCGAGCCCAGGCATCATTGTCGAGACCTCCGGTAGCCTTCGCGGATATTTCAACGCCAGCACCGGAAACACAACGACGAGTTCATTTTGAGGAAGAGCAACCTACAGATGTTGACGATGATGATGACATTCCTCCTAGACGTCGCCGATGGGACAAACGACGTCCTACTGAACCACTCCCGCAGCCACTTCCACGGAGAGTCAGGAGCCGGTTAAGATATGTAAGTAAATCTCATAATTTTTTCAATTGACATGCTTATAAGAAAGAGTACAGAGGATACCCCAACGCCAGTTCTGAATGGCCCTTCACAGGGGGTTCTAAATGGCCCTTCGCAGGGGCTTGCATCACAAGAGCAGGCAGCACAATTACATTCCGGCCATCTCAGAGACGATTCATCACAATTCTCACTCTATATTCCTGATATGCCTGAAGAGGAAGAAATTATGCCGTCCCATTCACGACGTAGTATAGCTGATCCAGACTTTCCAGAGTCTAATATCGGGACCCCTATCACACTATCGGCAAAAAGCAATACATTGCAGGGTGAGGCGAGGATAATCTTTGAGAACGCTGCAAATATGGTCCGGTATCATACGTGGTTTGTTAATCCCTTTGTAAAGCCTGCCGAAAACGATACGCTTCTGGAAGGTTATTGGGTAAAGGCAGCTAGAAAGTTAGATTGGGGAAATAGGGTAATGGAAAGGCGGCAATGACTTTTGTAAGTCCTATAATTGACGAAGAACGTCCTATTGGAGACTGATCACGGCTAATTAGATACATTTAGTTGAAATCGAGGCAGTCTAGCGCCAGGTCACATCTAGTTTCAGAGAGCAAGAACATGATTGAGGACCTGTATGACTTCTCGCAAAAACCACCGGCCGAAATAAAGGCGCGAGTTGCCTATTTGCTCGAAAATGATCGGTTTACATGCCACCCAAGTAAACAACAAGTAAGTAAACTCAGATCGTCCACGGTGAGACAAGATAAGGCTTACCCAGACAGGACTGTGGTTGGCGCTTTTCTGCGCCAGAGATAGCAAAACTCTTATTTCATAAGTGGTACCGGGGTTCGAGAATGCGAGGGAGGACCGATAAATCATTTCTTAATCGTACTAACGACGTCCTGATATGCCTTACCACGGCATGTCTGTATCATTCTCTGAAGGCTTGGAGTTCCGGATCATTTGTTCAACCTCCAGATTTTTCCGCTCTGACAGCACAAAGTTAGTATTGACTCGTTTAAAGGTTCAAATCCGCCGTTGTAAAGCCTAGCGTACTCACTAGAAAATTTAGATGTCTATCTTCGACAGCGTGCTACCTGGCAAAGACTGCCACCAGGAGTGCGAGATAAACTCTTTGAAGATACAAAAAAACGTATTAAGAAAATGCTGCGGGAGGGCGGATTGATACCGGATCAGGAGTCTCGTGCCCCACTGGAGGACAGAGAAGCCGCAGGATATTTGGCTTTGCAGATTTCAGGCGATGAGGAAAGCGAGGTGGAGGACGATCATTCAGATCCCGAAGCGGGGGAGGCAGTTGAGGCTCCCGAAGAGGAGTTGAATGGGGACGAGTAACGTCCTATTAGGGACTAATATAGATTTAAATAAAATAAACAAATAAAAGAGGTTATTATTATTATTATTATTATTATTTTGAATATGCCACTTAGAGTTAGACTTCAACCCAGTTTGTGAAAAAAGACATCAGGGGAAAGTCGCTTGGGGCCGAGGGAAAGTCCCAAGAAGCCATGAAGAAGGCAGGAAGGCGAGAACAGTGAAGGAATAAGCCAGGGCAAGGCCACGCATCATTAAATAATGGACGGTTCTCATCGCGAAAGCGACGAATAGCGTCCGCTTAGATATTGTATACACGGAGAAATTATTGGGGCTGGATTAGGTCATGGGGCAATGGCAAGGAGGAAGGGGAGAAATAAGCGAGAATTTGGAAAGCAGAAGAACTACGGGGAACGGTGCATTGCGGACGTTCGGAGTCGCGAAGAGTTTGTCAATAGGAAATTCAGAACAGGATGTTTGGATCAACAAGGGAACAATGCGTGGTGCGAGAGGTAATGCTGGATAAACTATAGGGGAAAGGTCAAAGCTGGAATGGACCAGACAACGGCGTGTTTGGGCTGTCGGGAAGCATGATTGAGTCGTGGGGCAGAAATCCATAACGGAACAATTCCTGGCGCGAGAGGTAATGCCGGATAAACTAAGGTAGAAGAGTCAAGCGCGAATGAACCGTGCAACGGCTCAAAGAGGACGAAGTGCGTCTAGAAAAAGTTGCATGTCAACGAAATTACCGACGCAAAAAAAATGCCCCGTAACCCCGGATTTATTCCGGAGTTATGGGGCATGGACGAGAGATACAACAACTTGAGTTTTATAATTTGGCCCCCCATACCCCCTATCCCTCATGAGGTATGGGGGTCAAATGTGAACTTTTGCTGATGTTATATAACGATCTAAAATTGATCGAGTTTGCTGGGTATTATCAAGTGGTGTTCCTGGTCAGGTTAATTGACTACTAGATCATGAAGGTATTACTCAATCGAGTCATGATCAAGGGATCTCTATTCCCTATCATATTGAACAAAAGCTAGTAATCATTAAGCAAAACTCCAGCATGATCAGATTTTATCCCAATTATTCACAGCAATAACAGGTAAAATACCCAAGTGAGCAAGATATAAGCAGAGAGTGAACCTTTACGGGGAAGGTGTGGAGCCCCCAGGAGTCATCACTGACCTCTAATAGGTCCCCAATCTAGATGCCTAGAGGTGTAATTCGGTTAAGAGCGAAACCCCCTGGTCAGGCGGGATGTATTACGGCAATGTCTTCTATCCACATTTTACTCTCTTACAACCATCTTTTAAGTAGTTTAATAAGGAGAATAAGGCAGGCCTTGGGGAAATTTTCTCCTAGGCTACTCCGCAGATGAGTTGTCATTTGAATGAAGGATACAAGCTAACCGATATCCCACCTTCCCTTTACCAATATTTCTTAACCACTCTCTTGCTTTCAGACGTAGCAAAGTGAGTAGAATAGACTTTTAGTGTGTGATAATATTGTTATAAAGGATCTTGCAATTGGGTAGGATATAAGATACATTATAGACTCAAGTACAATATAGGCTTATGGAAAGGTGAAAAAAGAAAAGCTGTGAATCTTTGGCAACAGGACATGCAGGCAACTACTCGTCAATAAGATTAGTGAATAATCAATCTTTGTTTACCCTGAAGAGGAATATTTGTTTTGCACGAGAGCAATCACTCTAGCACTTCCACTATATGAGCACAATAGTAAGAGTCAAGTTGTCAATAGAGACTTTTCTAGCAACCTGTAACAGGTTTACTCTTATTTCAATAGATCAATAGAGACCTGTGGCAGGTATGCTATAGCTGGCTTGAAGGGAGGCATCAAGAGAGGGGAAGGTACAGGAATAAGGGTAAGGACAGGGGAGAATTACAGGATAGCTGTTCAACCAGGCATATTCTTAAACTAAATATCTCTCAAAATCTGCTGTTCTTTCGTTAGTCACACAATGGCCTTAAATACAAATTCAGTTGAGTGATCGCTTTCTGCATTCATGATCATTAACTGGTGAGTGCACCATAAATGGAATTCTATTATCCTGCCTAAAACTTGAGGCTCATAATATAGCCTAAGTGGCTACACATTACATGATCAGTTCTGGCATCTCGTATTTCCAATATAAAGCAAAATCAATCAAAACTAAATATATTATGGCTGACCAGTTATAATGCAGTTCTGAGACTGCAATCAAATCAAATAACTTCAAGTGCATAACTAAACAAAGGAAATTCAAGCATCTCACTTCTCTATACTATTCCAGAAAATATATACATGTTACACAACTCAAGCAATGGCCAACATGACCAGCCCAAATGCTAAGGCTGTAGGAATCTTAGCTTAAATGATACTATACCACGGACAGAGGCAGAATAGTGGAAATCTATGGAAGGATTATGAGAAGGGTTGAAGTCCTAGCAGTTAGGTGGTGGCTTGGAGGATATAACTCATATATATAGCTTATGAAAAAAACTGTTATAATCAATAAGTGATGGTATCCACAAAATATAAATAAAATAAGTATTAATTTATACATGAAAGAAAATATAAAACTATACTAAGTATTAAAGAATCACTGAAACAAAGTCATAATTAAATTGAATATGATAGGATAATTAAAATTAATTCTAAGGTAAACTACTAGTGAGCATTAAATAATACTTGAAAGTAAAAATAAAATAAAATAAGGATAAATAATACTTGAACCAATGCAAAAAAAAGTAATAATCAAGCAGAAAAAGAGAAGTAAACAAATATTCAACCAGTATATAAAATGAAAGATAAAATAAACTATTGGTAAATAATAGAGTAAATAAATCATAAAACAAGAAACATAATTTAAACAACAGTAACTACTTCAAGTTATATTATATATTTGAAAAATAAGTATCATATTTGCAAATTTAAAAGAATAGGGCTTTTGGATAAAACTTAAAAAAGGTGGTATCACAATTAGTGGTAATAGATATGAATATTGAAAAGAAATAATAAAGAATTCACTTAGAGAAAAGAGATATAAATGAGACTGTTATCAGTATTGAATATGACAAACCATCTCCTCTACACCTCCAGCGATTGAGATCTCAATACCAGAAAAATCATCATCAACTATTCACCCTCCCCTTTGTCCCCCCTTGATGGCTCGTTTGCCTAGGGGTTCAGGGCTCTTTCTCCTCCCTCCTACCCTACCTGGTTTGCAATGTTGCTCGCTTCGCTACGGGCGGCAATACGTCTCCCCTGTGCTCATGAGAGCTACCTATTTATCATTCCCACAAGGACTTTGAACTCTCGTCTACCCTTCCTTTTACTCTCCTCTTAGTTTTGTCCAGTTGCTCTATTACAGGTACGAGTTGGCTCATTAAGGTTGACTTCCTCTCAGCCTGGTCGCTCCACTCGCTCCCGTATCCTGCCGCCACGGTTGCATGACTCGGTTACATTCTCTCATAGTACTGCACTGCCTCCTTGGCTGATGTCAATGCCTTGGTCCGAGGTAATTATCAGGTCTGAGCCTTCCGTTCAGTTTGTCACTTGCTGTTTTGCCTATTCAGAATGGCCCTACTTTGATATATGTTTCCTTATCTATTGTAGTTTTCTATTAGTAGTATACTCTCATTTGCCCATTAGGGGTGTTGATTTTGTTGGGGTCTACGGAGAAGGTTTTGTTGTTGCTTTCTGCTTTAATGTTTGGGGGTTTCTGTCTCTTGCTTTTGGGGGTTACTGAGTTGGCTCCAGCTGCTTGGTTTCCTTCTGTTGGTGGGTGGGGTTACTCTCGTATGTGCGAGATGTGCGGTTGGTTCCACATCAGAGGGACTTGGGGTGATAGTTTTTTCCTTAGTCAGAAGAGGATCATTTCTTGGAATTAAGGCTTTCTTTATGCTATAGCTAACACTACATGCGAGTTCTTATACCTTAACAAGTAATATATCCTTTAAAAAAAAGAAAAAAAAGAAAAAAGAATTGCATATGAGTATGAACCATCTCCTCTACACCTCCGGCAATTGAAATTTCAACACAAGGGAAATCATCATCAACTCCTCACCCTCCCCTCTGTCCTCCTTTCATTGCTGTTTTACCTAGTTGTTCACGGCTTCTTCTCCTCTCCTTTCCCCTTTTCCCTTACGCTTAAAGGGCCCCCTCCTCAGAGTCTTATCGCATTATCCTTAGTACTCACTTTGCTTTTTGACCATGTTTTGCGATACTGCTCGCTTGGCTACCGTCGGCAATTCGTCTCCTCTGCTCTCACGAGGGCTATCAGTTTGTCACTCCCGCTGGGACCTTGGACTTTCGTCTACCCCTCCATTTACTCTCCTCTCTGTTCCATTCAGTTGCTCTGTTACAGCCTCAAGTTCACTCACTAAGGTTGGCTTCCTCTCAGCCCAGGCACTCCGCTCACTCTCGCGTCCTCACACTACACTTGCATGCCTTAGTTATGCTCTGTTTTAGTATTGCACTGCCTATTTGGCCGATGTCAACGCTTTACTCTGAAGGGATTGTCTGGTCTCAGTTTTCACTTCGGTTTGCCACCTGCTATTTAGCTGTTTTGGATGCCACCACTTTAATATATGTTCCTTATCTATTGTAGTTTTTTTTAGTGGTATACTCTCATTTGCCCATTAGGGGTTTTACTTTTGTTGGTGTCTACGGAGAAGGTTTTCCAGTTGCTTCCTGCTTTCATGTTTGAGGGTTTCCTTCTGTAATCTTCTTGTGTACGAGATATGCAGTGGGTTCTATACTAGAAGGACTTGGGATGATCTTGTTTTCCTTGATCAGGGGAGGAATGTTCTTGGGATTAAGGTTTTGTTTAGGCCAAACCTGACGGTGCATGCCAGTTCTTTTACCATAAATAAACAAATGCTTAGGATAAAAAAAAAAACAAAAAAAAACAGTATAACATATGAGGAACAGCTAAAGAGAAACAATTGCAAAGTAAATGAGATGTGAATTGTAAAGTAATATGGGAATTTCAAAGTAAAATATTTATGGTGGAAAGAATCTGGAATCGGCACAAGTAGGTATGAGGAGTGTGGGAAGACTGATATTACTATTTTGTAGGGAAGCAGGAAGAATTGATTTGCTTAAATAGTAGAATGTGAGATGCCCATGTCTACCACAGTTGGGATAAAAATGAGATAGATATCCGTCTTAAGGCAGTAGCGGCTGGAGTGCTTGGGGAGGAGTTTGACAATAATGATGCCTGATAGGCGCTTGATATAGGGGTTTGAGAAAACAAGCAGACTCAGAGAAAGTCAAGATAGAAGGAAGATTGATATCGCTATTTGACAGTGGAATAGAACTGCCAGTAGTGGATTTGTGAATACAGTGGTTTCCCAAGTGTCTATGTTTTCCACAGTAGATACAAAGTCTAGAAGTTCAATGATTATGTCTCTGTCGAAAAGAGAGGAGGATACTCTGATCATGTGAGATATTGAATTGAAGATGAGTATTGAACTGCTGGGAGAAAAGAAGCCTGCCAGAATTCTGAGGAGATCTTATATGAATCAGTTGGTGAGCACTATTACTATTTGCTTTATTGAAACAGGAGTATATCAGGTGTCTATTTTTGCCATAGTAGAGACAAAGAAGCGAATATGTATAATCTGCTGCCTCTGACCAGTCTGTAATACTCGGCTAGCAAGGTCCAGTATCTTCTCTCATATTTAAGGGCGGCGAGAGTAGACACATCAGCAAAAAACAAATCTGTCTTTTGTGCTCCACGGTGAGCCATGTCATTGAGTTTTACATTTTGGCTAATCACAAGTGACCCCGGTTAATGATGATGCTTCCGATTTTGTCCCCTAATGATCAGATACAATTCTTAATTTTAGCAAAATATGAGCTATTTTTATCAATATCTCATAGACATTTTACATTACAAAGTTGTATGTTATGAACTCAAATATCTCAACTTCGGTATGTAAAAGGTCCATTAGTTCTTAATAAAAATTGCTTATATTTTGCAGAAAACAGGATTAATATCATCTTCTTTAGTCCAACTAACGGGATTTTTAATATTGCAATCATAGGACTCACGATGTGCCAAAACGTAAAACTCAACATGAGGCACTGGGGGAAGGCTGTTTTTTTGCTGATGCAGATGGAATAGTGAGTGAGGTTTTGTGATAATATTGGCAGCTTAAAAGTTGGAAAAATTGGAAGCGTAATAATAACCAGTAGCCGTTTATGAGATGCAACTCAAACTGAATCGGGCAGTATAAAGATAGCCTGAAGCAGGTTGCTCTCTTGAAGGAGACTCGTATCCTATAAAAGAAACACTAGTTAGTTTCAATGTTAACGTAGTATGAAATAACTTGAAGCTTACAAAGAACTTAAAGCTCCATAAATACTACTTGGACAAAAGACAATTCTTATATTAGTCTTTTAAACTTAGGCAATATTTTCTTAAGTATTCACCTTAGGGTATTATAATCTTAGTATTATCATAGTAAGCAGCTTATCTTATTGTAACTAATTTTTGTAAAAGTCAAACTACCAGTTTGACTTTTAGTGAAAAATGATCTTAGCATAATAGTTGAATAATAATAAAAAACTAGTCTTACATTTTTCTCCTAGGGTGAAATACTGTATTTCACCTTGGCTTTGCCTCAGATTAGCATATTAGTTTCATAATACTAGTGAGAAGTTGATCTTGCCTCTTTCTCCAAGGTGAAATAATTTATTTCACCTTGTCTTTACCTCAGGTTAGCATACTAGTTTCATGAGAGTCAGAATCTGATCTTATATTTTTTTTGCAAAGGTCAAACCCTGGTCTTTGGCCTTGGTCATAGCATGTTAGCATGCTAGTTGCATAATAGTGAAAGGCTAATCTTACTGTTTTCTGAAACGGTCAAACCCTGTGTTTGGCCTTGGCTTGTCGTTAGGTTAGGGTTTGTGAATTGATAAATTGGCCAGAGTTTGAATCTGGAAGGAAAATTCAGGAGTCCAAGATATATGAAGAAAACACAGGGGATATCTCTCTTTTATAGACAGCAAAAATTCACTACTATGACTAAGTTAATCTTGTGACTCATCTCATATATGTGTCACATGTTTGTGTGACAAAAGAAAAAATTAGGTCTGGTTTGGTTGTAACGACGGTTTTTCCTGTGAAAGTGGTATTCTCTCCGTTTTGAAATGATCATTTGTACTAGTATGGGGCAACCGAATGGCCAAGACTTTGCTACAGTACAGTACCGGCTGTACGAGTACATAGTGGCCCTACGGTGTAGCGAGAAGTAATGATTTATTAGGCATGTTTGGTAAAAAAGGAAAAAGTGGCAACCGTTCCACCATGGAACGGCCTGACATGTAGAAATTGTTGTCGCCACTTGTCAACCATATCTATTCGCGCTGAGAATAAGTCCTGAGACAATGGGCGCAACAGCAATTCCCCACAACGCTCAACTCTGAGAATACCATAAGGACTCAAGGTGATGCCCAAGCCAGAATAAGAGGTCCTATTACTAAATTTGGGGCACCTAGAAAAAGGGAGAGACTCTAATATAGACGCCTTAGTATCAAAAAAGTATTACAGTTGTGATTGCGATTGCAAAAGCTGTTGTGGTTATCGTGATGGGTGAATTTTGCGGGGGATTATGGTTGCGCCCGTTGTCTCAGGACTTATTCTCGGCGCGAGTACTCGGAGATTTTTTTAAGATTCGGACAGCTTGGCGCCAAGACCTATACCAATCAGTGCCAAGATTTCCGAATACTTTAAAAATCGCCTAGTAGTGTAATTAATAATAGTGATTCTTATTTATAATTATACCGATATGTGAAATATGTGTGGGGAAAGTTCAAAAAAAAAAGAAGGGAAGCAATAGGAGAGAGAAAGTAGGGCGTTTGTTGTCGGTTTCTGCTTCGGGTACCGATACCTGTTTAAACACTTGGAGCGAGAACACTGTTTGGGCCCTCGGTTAGGTTGACGATTGATCTGGAATAATGGGATGATAGAGGTGAACTAGGATTTTAATGGGCAGTTTACTAGAAGCCAAATTGTATAAGCTCAAGCTGTCCGCGCTATGGAAAAGTAGCGAGAAGCAGGACGCTAACTCTGTTTGAGTGCTCCTGCGTTCTCAGCTGTGCTCGGATCATAGGGTGGGTATGCTACTGTGCGAATGTTGAAAAGAGCCGTCGTGCTGTGCTCGGCAGCACTGTAATCACGAGTACAAGTGCTGAGTGCGGCTCAGGCAAAGGGTATCTTTTGTTAAAGCCTTTGATGCTTTTTTGCCGCACGCGAAATCCGGTGGTGTGCTGACTTCTGTTAAGAGCCTTCGAGGCACTACTAATACTCGTAGTGGATACACTGGGCGTTACTTGTGCAACTTCAGAGCCTGAAGTTACCACCCCCGCTCTCTAGCTCCTGGAGATCCCCTCGGCTCCGAAACAAGTCAAATTCCCATTGCACGCGACCCCTTCCTATCTCACGCAAAAAAAAAAAAGAATTCAGATAATTAACCCTAGCGCAGATGTCGTCACGGGGCCAGCAGATTACCGGGAATATCAATTCGTTCAACTCGTCGACGAACTACAATATTGTCAACATCGCTGGCACTACTCCTAGAGCAATGGGTGATGAATTGCGGGCGGATATTATGAGAATTATTCCAGAGAAGATATCAGAAATGTAAGCCAGAATACCAAGCGTGTTCTTGATACATGTGAGCTACAGTATTATCCACTAACAATGAGGTCTAGTTTCCTTCTTGTTTCTCTAAACATTAATGCAATCTTGGCCGAGGTCACTCTCCACCAGAGAAGGAAAAAGCTTGACGAGATGACCAGAGGGGAGGGCCTGGGTGATGCCTACACCGCAACCTTATCAACAATGAGGGCATAGCAGAGAAGTAGGTCGAAACTCGGCATGGAAGTTCTAATGTGGGTATCACATTCGGAGCGGCCATTACATGTCGACGAGTTATGCCACGCCCTAGGCGTAGAAGGGGGATCTACGGACTTAAATACCCGGAATATCCCTGCGATGGAAACACTACTTATATGCACTCTGGGACTCGTCACGGTTGAGAAGTGCTCATCTACAGTCCGGCTTGTCCACTACACCCTGCAGGAATACCTTTCCCGAAATCCTAACTTGTTCATTAAGCCCCACTCAATGATTGCTAAAGCCTGTTTGACCTACCTCAACTCCTGGCAGGTTAGGAGCATTCCGCCAACTGTTCGTTCGGCCCCAGCAACCGTCCCCTTTATGGAATATGCTTCCTGTCACTGGGGTACACATGCCGAGCGGGAAACGACCGAAAGTGTGAAAGCGCTTGCATTAAAACTACTCGATGGATACGATGAGCACATATCTTCCAAGATGCTATTATTGAGGGACTTCAGGATTCCTCGTTGGGAAAAGCCATTTGATCAGGAAGATTGGCCTACGGGATTTACAGGGCTTCATGGTGCAGCTTGCCTCGGATGTGTGGAGATAGCGGTTGCTTTATTAGAGATGAAAGAGTTGGATGTGGAGGCAACTGATATGAAGGGTAACACACCGCTCGGCTGGGCTGCTAGGAGGGGGCAGGAAGGGGTGGCGAGGATACTGCTGGAACAGAACGGCACTAATCCGAACACACCTGACGAATTTGGCCGAACACCTCTCGCAGGCTGCACAGAATGGCTATGAGGGGGTCGTGAGGGCACTGTTAGAACGGAATGACATCAATCCCGACATAGCTGATGGATATGGCCGAACACCTCTCTCCTGGGCTGCTGCGTATGGGCATGAGGGGGCCGTGAGGATGCTCCTAGAACGGAACGACGTCAATCTCGACACAGTTGACACCAGGTTTGGCCAAACACCCCTCTCTTGGGCTGCCGAGAATGGGCACGAGGGGGTTGTGAGGATACTGCTAGAACGGAACGACATCAATCCCAACACGCCTGACAAATATGGCCGAACACCGCTCTGGTGGGCTGCACAGAATGGGCATGAGGGACCCGTGAGGATGCTGCTAGAACTGAACGACGTCAACCCCAACACACCTGACAAAGATGGCGTAACACCGCTCTCGAGGGCTGCGAGGAATAGACATGAGGGGGTCGTCAGGATGCTGCTAGAATGGGGCGAGGCTAATCCAAAGGAAGCTGACGACGAGTATCTGTTAGAATAAATGTAAGCGGATAGTTGTCAGAATTGACGGATGAAGATAGATGTGAGAGTCGCCGGAAGTGGGCAGTATACTGTGGTTAATGGTTGGCCATGGAGATTTCTAGGATGTCTTTAGCCATTATATCTACTCTAGAGTTAGAGTGATTCACGGGGATGGTTCTATGGTCATGTCTCTCCTTGATTATTGCAGGAGTGGGCAGATAAGGGCATACATGGAGAGAAATCGGCAGGCGCGAGAAGCGATGGAACAATAAAGATGATTTCTTATCTCGCGTTGCTCATGGTTGGGAAGGCCGAGTGTGGCGCAAACTTTATTTATTCGGTTAAGGCCCCTAATGCCATGCCACAGCGTTTTTCTAATGCCACAACATTTCAAAAAATCCAATCATGATCTAATAAATAAACCTAATTGATTACTTTCTCTCTTTTCCTTAAATATATCAAAACCGGACCTCAGTCATGAACTACCCTCCTCTTCTTGGCTATGAGATAATTCGAATTGAGAATTATGTGAAACTTCCACTTACTCGACAACCAGGGGGAATCAAGCAAAGAAAGAATTCCGGTTAGTGAGGGGAGGCAACTACAAGTTTTAGCAAACCAAGTCGGTATGATACCGTTTCCGGCCAGCTCGCCCCCAGCTTCGCTGCTCTACTATATATGCCGGGGGATTGGATACAACTCATCTGCCCTCATCCCCACCCCTAGCAGCAAAGTCTCTTTCCTCCATGCTTACTTTCCCGTATCGTAGATCTGGCACTATCGAAATAAAATTAGGTTGATTTAGTTATCATGTCATAGTTCAATCATTTGAAATGTTGTCGCATTTGAGAGGCGCCGCGGTATTGGAGGGACACAATATGAAAAACCCTGGCATTGGAGATCTTGACTGGATATCTTATATCATGTATGATGATGTCGATTACATGATGTGCATTCACAGCTCAAACCCCAACTCTTCGTAGTGTTCAAACGCAAGATGGTGTCATTGCATTGTGGAAAACAAATGCAGTATTATGCAGTAAATTAAATACGAATCATAAGTTACTGTGCCACCAAACGGCAGTTCACATGAAAGCCTCCGATGTCAGGTGATTATTTATTTTTCTCTTAGACCCCAGGGCCGAACACACTGAGCTCCCCTTCTCATCCGCAAATGGACCACTGCTAGCTCCTATACTTCTCCTAGCTCCCGCCTCCCGATGCCACCCACCCCCCTAATTCCTCCTAGTCCTTCGCTTTACCTCCCGTATTTCATTCTGTCTAAAACCGGTAACTCTTCCTATTGCAAGCCTGGCTAGCGGTTTTTGGTAAGCGTAGGTAAAGCTATCCTATCGTATTGTACGCTATGTAAATTCGCCTTTTGAATGGCATGCTTATGCGAGTGACTGGCCGTGATGGGGCTTGGGGTCGGGTTAAGTCAGATGAGAAATTGATGTTTGTATGATTTAGAGGATACGAAGATGGAGTTGCTTTAGAGAACCAAGGTTGCTGTTTGGGTGAACATGGTTGAGGAATTAAATCACCAACTCCATCTTTTCATCCATTTTCAGCAGGTAAAAAGTAGTATACACTCGCGTTTGAAAAGTCCTGGCAACCACACATGTAACTGTGGCTGGTTGGCAGCCAGGGCAGATGTATTGCCACCACAAAGCTATGTAGCCTTGGGTTGCAACAAGCGAGGAACGCAGGCAACGATCACGATGGCACCCCCCGTATCTCCAAACCCATGAATGCCACAACGCTAGATATTCTTTCCGATATTGGCTGGGGCTATAGGAACATAGCACAACATATGGGAATGCCAGTCTCCACCGTGCGGGGAGTGGTTAAACGGTTTTTCATTTCTTGTTATAATTAATTAGTTGAAGAGTTCCTAAAGTAACATCCTGTTGTGGCAGTAGTACATCACGGCTGGTTGCCAACCAGCCACAGTTACATGTGTGGTTGCGAGGACTTTTCAAACGCGAGTGTAACTTCTTGATAGGAAAAAAATGTTAAAAATGTTTATTCTGTAAAAATTAGTGGTCGGTCCCTTGACAACAAAAATGTAAAAAAGGATTGACAAAGTTTGGTCTGGTAGCAGTGGCAACAATAAGCAGTACTCAGATGTTTCCTTACAGAGAAAGCGTTCCAGGTACATAGCTACTGCTGTGAGCATTTCGAGTACTTAACTTATGCCTTAGTACTGATGCTTCCGTTTTTTATGGGCCTCTAAAATATGGTATAGTACTCAGTTTCTGTCAACACTATTGGCTGATCCTGTAAAGTACTCGAGTACCCTAAGTTAATGCAAGATCCTCCGCTAACTTTCACTCGAAATCCTTGCTTTAACTTTGAAAACCGGTACCTTACAGTCACCATCCGGGGGCATGGCGAAACTGGGCTGATGGCAAGCCGGGATACTTCATGGGCAAAAATGGACTCGTTAAGGTTGGGGTTACAGAAAAAATTACTATCATACGAGTAATGGACTTCATAATAGGAGTTCTCGGTTTACTCTCCTGATCTGGTGTATCATTGTATAAAGTCCATTCTAGATAAACCAAAGAAAGAAGCCATAGAATTGCCGGACTTTCACCCGGGACCCAGCCTCATAACCAAGGATGCCCAAGAAGGAAAGCAAGAGCAACAGTTCAAGTAGAGACCACCGTCGAACCAGGAGTTCAAGTGGGAAAGGCTTAACCCCGGGCTTCGATGATATATTCCTCACCCCTAGGAGAAGAGAGCCCATTCATATTTTAGATGATACTAGAGGGACAGAAGATGAACTAAACGCCGGCGGGGAAACAACAGAGGTAAGAGAGGAAGAAAAAAGACAAGACGAAACGAAACGGAAAAAGGGGTTCCGGGGGGTTTAGATAGGGTCTTGCTATGGCTTTTCTTTTCTTTTTATTGTGATGGTACTGTACTCGAGGACATAATTGTCTAGTTGATAGAAAGATTTAAAGCGTTTTCAAGAAGGCAAATTTAGTGTTGGGAATTGTCGCTTTGAAAATGTCCAGTTTTCGCTAAATGCGGTGTAAAAGACAGCGTTGGACGAAACGGTTGAATAAACCAGAGATTTAAGGCAGGTATTGACATCATGGGGACCGTCCTGTGCTGCTTTCAGTTCTATAGTAACTCAGCTTTCCGGTTGATCCATTCATAAGGCTTAACCAACCCACTTGCATCCTATTCGAAGCCATATATCACCTAATTCCACCGCGCTCTTGGGGTTTGTATGGCGCGGTGTGAGGTTTGTGCTGCACAGTACCACACGATGCCATTTGAGAGGCCTGGCATTTGTTGGTGCTGATGTAGAAGGCACCAGCCGGGTGGCTGGCGGTAGGGTGTGGGCGGAATAAAACCGGGGAATATTGATTGGACGGTTGTGAGGTATGCATGAGGTTCCACAAAAAAACCCCGCTTCTTTTCTGCTCCCAGCAATTATTGCAGTGACCGACTCCATCACCCATCGCCTACAATCCTCCACAGCGAAAAACAGAAAATGTCTCTATCTTTCACTAATAATACCAACTCTTTTAACACGGCTATTAACGTGTTGAGCAACTATACTATTGCCGATGACCGATCTCAAATCTCAACCTGGCTATCCCCACTAGAGCCAAGGTTGCAGCACTAAGACATTCAAAACCGCCGAGTCGAGGGTGTAGGGGAATGGCTCTTACAAACCGATGAGTTTAGAAGCTAGTACACCAGTAATGAAGGAGGTGGAGACGATAATGCAGTTTTGTTTTGCTATGGAAATCCAGGAGTCGGAAAGACATATATTAGGTAACAAGGACGAACCTCGAGGAGTATAAGGAAAAGGACGAGGGCTAACAAGCAGCAATATCAGTTCACTGGTGGTAGACAGCTTGTGCGATCAAGCCAGAGGGAAAAATGTCGCCGTTGCGTGCTTCTACTTCGACTTTGCCGCCCAAAAAGAGTAGTCACCGACGAGCATGCTAGGCTCCCTGCTTAAACAAATTGTGGGCGGGCTAGGAGAAGTGTCGGGGGAAATAGCAAAAGCCTATGAAGATCAGAAAAAGGTTATCGGCGGACGGGGACCCCAACTCCCCGATATCGTAAAGATGCTGCAGACTACCTCCTCCGAAAAGCCCACATTCATATGCATCGACGCTCTTGATGAATGTGCGGCAGAGTATCGAGTTAAGATATTTGATTCGCTTTATCAAATACTCCAAAAATCCCCAGGCCTTCGAATATTCGTGACTGGAAGACCACAATTCAAGCCGAAAATACAAAGCGCCTTTCCAGAAGAGTAATGACTATAGCAATCACTCCCAAGAGAGCTGATGTCATTAAATATCTCCGTGCCAGGCTGAACGAAGATACAATCCCTGATGCTATGGACGGCAGTCTGGAGGAAGACATCCTGAAGAAAATCCCCTAAGATATTTCGGAAATGTACGTAGAAGCAACAACACTCCGGAAGTTACCTCAAGTATTACACTGACAGATACACATCCAGATTCCTACTCGTCTCGTTCAATATAGATGCAATCCTGCAAGAAACCACAATTCATCGCAGGCGGCAAAGGCTCAATGCAATGACTGACGGCCCAGAGTTGGGGGATGCCTTCGGTGCAACGCTTGACCGGATAAAGGGGCAGGGTGGGGAGAGAGCGAGGCTTGGAATAGCGGTCTTGATGTGGATCTCTCACGCGGAGTGGCCCTTGAAGGCCGACGAACTGCGCCACGCCCTAGCAGTCGAAATCGGGTCACTAGACCTCAATGCCTATAACCTTCCTTCAATCGAGACATTGTTAGCCTGTTGCCAAGGACTCGTTGTCATAGAGAAGGAGAGTTCCGCAATCAGATTAATCCACTTTACTCTTCAAGAATACCTCCGGGCTCATCCTGAGCTTTTTGGTACAGCTCACTCGACAATGGCAGAAACCTGCTTAAGTTATCTGAATTCACAGCAAATCATGGCTGTCCCACCCGTTTCCTTTCCCCATCTCCAATACATGCCCTTTCTCGAATATTCCTCTGTATATTGGGGAGTGCACGCAAACAGAGACCTTTCAAATTGCGCCAAACTGCTTGCGCTGAAGTTGTTTGATGGCTACAGGAACCACGTATCCGCTAAGATCCTCTTGCTGGCATAGAAAGACCGGTATTTTTCCGGTATTTACTCAAGGGGGCCTTACCTCTTCAGTGGTCTACACTGTACATCTTTTCTGGGGATTGAAGAAATTGCTGCTGAGTTGGTGGAGGCAGAAGGTTGTGATATCAACCAAATAGACGACACAGGTAATACGCCGCTTTTCTGGGCTGCTTGGAATGGTCACGAGGGAATGGTGAAAATACTACTCGAACGGGACGACGTCCGCCCCGATAAACCAGATACGTACGGCTGAACGCCACTCGGCTGTGCTGCTGTGCGTGGGCATGAGAGGGTGGTAAAAATACTACTCGGACGGGACGGCGTCAACCCCGACAAACCAAATAACTACCGCCGAACGCCACTCGGTTGTGCTGCTGTGCATGGGCATGAGGGGGTGGTAAAAATACTACTCGGACGGGACGGCGTCAACCCCGACAAACCAGATCAGGACGGCCGAACACCACTTTCTCTTGTTGCTGAAAATGGGCAGGAGGGAGTGGTGAAAATACTTCTTGAACGGGATGACGTCGACCCCGACCAACCAGATACGTGCGGCCGAACGCCACTTGGTTATGCTGCTGTGCGTGGGCATGAGGGGGTGGTAAAAATACTACTCGGACGGGACGACGTCGACCCCAACAAACCAGATGAGGCCGGCCGAACACCACTTCCCCTTGCTGCTGGAAATGGGCACGAGGGAGTGGTGAAAATACTTCTCCAACAGGACGACATCAACTCTAGCAAACTAGACAAGGGTGGCCGAACGCCACTCCGGTGCGCTGTTTTAGAAGGGCACAAAGGAGTGATGAAAATGATATACAGACGGGACGAGGTCAACGCTGCCAAGCGGCGCAAATTATTCTGATCACCACTCTGGTGGCCTACCAAGAGTCGCATGCGGGTGTGATATCTACTCTAGCCCCACCAGCCACCCCCCCAGCATGCCCGAGGCCTGATGAAGCATACCCCTGCTCATCCCTTCGAATATGGATAACCTATGCGCCATTTCCGCAAGCACCGCAGCAGCCCCTTAAACACGTCTATCGCCGCTATTGCCTCCTTCCTCTCACCCCCGCCTAACCTGCCTCGCTGTCTAAACGCCGCCTTACAGTAGCTACCGTCTTTCTTCCCCTTCCAGAGTAAACCTACCACAAAGATCTAGCTTAACTATTTTTCCTCTAGGTGAAGGAAATCACGTGCGATGTGAATGCGCATACCCATCACATACTGTACCCGGCCATATTTTTGTACGGATTTTCTTATCTGTCTGTCGAGTCCAAATTTGTGGCTTCTGTTTATAATCCTGAATTAAGCGTTGGTGGAGGGAGGGGGGCTATTTCTATCGTATTGAGGAAAACTAGTGTAGCTTGGGATCTCCCTTGCTCTTACTTTTTATTTTTGTCCTTTGGTTGTCGTTCGTTCACCTCCTCCTCTACAATTCATGTTCTGCTCTTTCCCCCCCACAAAACTGTAGATATAAGAGTTTTTTAGATATAGGGAAGAAATATAAAGTGCGAGTACTTCTGACGCCGGTGGAAAGTGACATAAAAGCTTGCTATTAACCACGAATCGCATAGCTTGATCAAGGTCATACTTATATGCCACTGTCCTCCGGCGTGAATTTGAAGGTGCGGTGAGAAAGCTAGGTGTTCGCACTTTTCATCTTTCCCATCAAGGAAAACAAATACAATAAGGATCCCTAACTGTGAGACTGGCTCCTACGGGCACCATAAAAAAAACTCTAACAACTCGTTACGCACCCAACCCCTTCCCGCAGTCTGCGACAAGATCAAGTCGATTGAGTAGCTAAGTTAGTCGAATCAAATCAGGTCCTTTCAGTGGATAATCTCGGTCGGCAATCGGAGGGTAATTTCAGTTAAAAAAAAATCCACTTATAATAAATTGAGAATGAAAATAGACAATGCAAGCATCCTGTTAGAAATCACAATGTAATAACCGCACGTGATGCGGGATGTGCCCGCACTAAGGCTATACTACTACCCATATGTACTAGCTAAGGGACACGCAAGCTATGAAAAAAGCTTCATACCCCTGTCTTTTTTCCTTCTTGTCCTTTCTCTCTCTTCTTTCTTCTTCACTTCTTTCCTCGAGTCTTTCCTTTCCATCAACTCATCACTTAATACAAACATTTTATCTCAACTTAAGTCGTTCCACTCCGCTGCGTAAAACCCTCCGTTAATCATTACCTCCGCATGAAATATTTTCAACCCATACCCTCTCGAATCGCGGAGTGACTAGTTGTGATGGTCGCGCCTGGATAAAAAACCCCCGCTACAGGTGTATTTTAGTCTAAATAGCGATAGTACTTGTTTCTCTAGATAACCTAGTCAACAATAAGAATCCCTAGGGCTAAACTAGAAGGTATATAACCGAACGTGTGGGGAAGGGGGGTGGTTCATTCTAGTAGTGTAAGGGAGCTCATGGCCTGCTTGGGGTCTAAAACCCCAAATTCTAGATTAATTAACTCGACTAGAGAGGCGCAACAGAATGCCGTAGATTTTTTAGGAACAGGAATTGCCAAACCCAGTCGAACTGAATAGAGGTTAACTAAGGCCCTGCTCGGCTTGCCACAAAAATCGCAATTTTTCCACTTTAATGCGATTTTTTCCGTGATCTAGATATATTTAAATTGGGCCGTGCTCAGCTTGCCAGAAAAAATGTGATTTTTTGAAATTGTATCCTGATTTTTTTAAATTGAGAATTTAATCAGATATAAATAGGATATAGGGTAATGGATCAAGGAGTTTCTATGAAGATAATATACACTGCAGAAGGAACAAATAAAATAGCTACTAGAAAAGCTTGTGTTAATTAGGTTAAACCCCTTTATAAGATGAGTGTTTGGAACTACGAAGGTACAGCGCCTAAGTTTTGTACTTTTTGCTAGCAGGGGGTGTTACGCTAGCAGGGGTGAGGAGGTGAGTTGGGTAACCACTATACCCAATTCGCTGTCCTTATGCCCAATTTGCTGCCTTGGCCCCTGCTAGCGTAGCACCCCCTGCTAGCAAAAAGTACAAAACTTAGGCGCTGTACCTTCGTAGGATAACATAAGAATCTGGAAAAATGTGGTCGCTACCGAGCAGCAATTTTTCCATTTCAGGATATATCCTATTTTCAGCTTTTATCGTGATTTATTTAAATTGGTACAAGCCGAGCAGGGACTAAGCACTCTTTTCTTGAATCCATTTCTCATAAATCTTGGGGCACAGTAATTATTCATCCTCCAACCCCTTCCCCCCAACCATGAGACTTCCTTCTCCACTCGCTCGCCACTGCTCAAATATTCATCACATAGGAGCCTGCCAAGTTCTCCATCCTCAAATATCATCGTGACGGCCGAGCGCTAAAGCGCCCTGTAGGGGGGGATGTCCCATTTGCGGGGAGGGTGAGCCTGAGTTTAGCCGAGAAGAATATGGGCCACGTCGATTCCTAGAGCAGAATATCAGACCCATCATAAGGCGATGAAAGAAAGAACAGGATGAGAAGTGCATGATGGGAACATAAAGTTTGTCTTGGCGCCTTTGCAAGAACGGCTCGTAGCCGTGTTCGCAGCTGTGAAGGAAGAGGCATTGCCGGAATTGAGATTGGTTGCTCCTAGCTCAGCCTCCGAAACCGTTAAAGTGGGGAAATAACTAGCATAGTTGGACAGTGTAATAGAATGAGAGCGTTCACTTGGAACTTGGGCATTACATAGGAAGGGTATATATAGCCTCCAGAAATTTGTTCGCTCTCATCTAATACAAACTGAGGGCAAAAACTGGTATCCAAATGAAATACAGACCACACATCCCAATCCTATTAGCAATCGCCACATGTCTGAATTCCATTGCCTATCCACCTTCCTCCGCGCATTCCAGTGATAGTAAACGGAAGAGATGTCGGCATAATGTTTTCCGTAAACGACTACGGTAAGAACTTAAATAATTGGACCTCACGCTATGAGGTCGGAAATTCCCTCTCTTGGGTAGGGGGCGAAACCACCGCGAAAATTGACGGCCTGAGCCCCAGCTTAAGACAGAGAAAAAACAAAAAACTACCAGACCATACCAGCAAAGGCAACTCCAACATCCTAGCGCAAGATCCAATTATTTAAGTTCTTACGGTAAAGCGCTTGAAAAATGCGTTATGCTCCAGAACGATCGGCAACACTCCGGTAACTTTCAGAATCAACCATATCCTATCATATACTTCTCTCCTCCCTTGCCCTAAGCGACCTATCCGTTTAATTTCCCCTGACCCTCCGTCTTACCTCCCGATAACCTTTCTTACATCTCTAGTGCCTATGGCTGACCTAGTTAATGGTGTTCTCAAAGTGTATGGTAAATTCTTCTATCGTGTATTGTAGGTTATATAAACTTAACTTTGTTGAAAATAATTGAATAGGAGATAATGATCGGAGAGAAGGGTTTTCGGAGTGAAGCGGAGTGGCTTAAGCGAGCACAAGGAATTTTGTATCAAGCGGTTAAGGTGTTCAAAATTGCTTCAGTTAAGAAAGGAAAGGAAGGGAAAGCCAAAGAAAAGACAGGGGGGGTGTCCAAGGTTTGTGCGTCCAGCGAGCGCATACGCGCACTGCGGCCAACAAGCCGGACATTTCCAACAATTCGAGCGACACTGGTGGGCGAGTGATGGGCCGTGAGTGGTCTTGGGGTCGTGTGATAGGGAGATGAGGAATTTTGATCACCGTATTTTTCAAGGCATGAAAATAGAGTTGTTAGCGAACCGAGATTCCAGTTGATCTGCCCGGGCGGGTATTTTTGAGGAACTGCGACACTTCGGATAAAGTCCGCTAAGCTATAAAAGTGCTTTACCTCCAGGATCCTCCGCTAACTTTCACTCGAAATTCTTGCTTTAACTTTGAAAACCGGTGTCGGGCTCTCACACTACTACCCTTTAGTTGGATGGTGGGATGCGCGTGCCGTATCCGACCTCGCTGGTGTAGTTGTGACCTTCTGCTAAACCGGACGATAAACCGGCAGGGAATTGACTTGGTGGTGACCTGCTTATCGTGTCGCACAAGGAGTGGATAAAGAAGAAAGTAGATAGATCAATTGAGATAGAGAAAGGGAGCGTTGACTACTCTGTGTTTTCCGTCTGTAGCTGCGCTTGTCTAAAGAGAGTGAATAGGAATAGAATAAAATGGGAAATACCAGACCCAATTGAAATAGAAGAGATCGCTCTCTATTTGATGATTGCCTGGGTGGTGGTTGTCCTCTGCTTGCTATGGGAGGCGTGTGGTTCGTTGTATGCAGAGAACTCTGCACACTAGACTATATACAAAGTGGGGTGTTTAGAGGGCACGCAAACGCTCTCCCGACTGCTGAAACTACTCTAACACAATGCCCTGCTCCACACCGGTACCCTTACAGTCACCACCCGGGGGGCATGGCGAAACTGGGCGGATGGCGGGCTGGGGTGCTTCATGGGCAAAAATGGACTCGTTAAGGTTAGGGTTACTACAAAATTACTACTAGGGCCGATAGCTAAGATAGTCACGTGAGTGTGATAAGCGCTCTCCAGCTCACAGGTTTGCCAAATTTTTCTTATCTGACCCACGTGACTATTTTATCTATCGGCCGTGCCCGCAGTACGAGTACGATAATTAATCCCTGTTCGCCGCTGGCCCAGCTTCCTGGCCCAGCTCCGCCATGCCCCCGGTGGTGACTGTACTTGCGCCGTCGAGTGAACCTTAGCAGAACCCCACCCCTTTAATCATTCCCATCACGGCACCCAACTCTAAACAAAATGGCCGAAGCAGTCGAACCCCTCCCCTCTCCTCCGGATACTAGTCCCATAGCTACATCGGCTTCGGCCCGTACTGCGCTATCATCTCCCAATACCACTCAACGCGATCGGGTTGACATCGCCTCTTCCCCCTCCTCCTCACGTGCAGCACCACCCATCCCAACATTTGCGTCGCTTGCCCAATCTTTCCGGGATCCATCCGAACTCAATTCCCATCTCCTCTCCCTCAGCAAAGCTGAACTTGCAGCAATTATCGTGTCAGAAGCAGGAAAATCCTCCACTACTACTACTACCACTAAGTCCCCCACCCCCGAAAGTAAAAAATATGCCCACTGTGTTTACTGCCACGAAATCTTCGACAAAGAACACAACGTCGGCTGTCAAGTAATGCACTACGGTGAGATTGAAGAGATCGACGACGATATAAGCCAACTCACTTGCTGTGGGCTCTCCCTTGATTATACGGACTTTGACTCGAATATCGGTATGCCACCAGAGGAGGAAGAACCGTATTGCTATGAGGGCGGGCACTGGGATAGATTTATCGATCAGGACGATGACGAGGAGGGGACTTGGTGGCAGGAGTGGGGTAATAGTGGGAGAACTTGCAAGGATATAGGGTGTCAGGGGATGGTTAATCCAAAGAAACGGAGGTGAGCCTTACCTTATCTTATTTCCCTTGTTTCGTGAGAATGCCTGGTGATGGGATCTCATTTTGAGGTGTAGGTACAAGTACTCCTGAACGGGATGCACCGACCAACCGAACCCTTAATGTGACAGAGTTTAGCCGTGCTGGGATCCTATCTTTCTATCTTGTCTTCTTTTTGCTTTTTGCTTTTCTTGTGGTAGCTCTTAGGAGGTTTTACTGCTTATAATTTAGTTATCCAAGAGTAAGCACTGTACGTAGAAATGAGAAATATTCCTACTGGATCAAGTTCCCTCAGCCTTTAATTTTCCGGGAAAAACATAGTGCTGGGAGGGATTCTTCCCCGCCCATCCCCCCCCTAAAGTTTTAAAATGGTACCGCGCATCACGGGTGATATTAAGCGACAAGTAGCATGGTTATTCGCGCGCGAGCTGCAAGGAGGCATAAACATGTGGCACTGGAAATACACCACACGGAAACAGACAGTGCCGAAAACACACGCGTGTTGTGGCTGAACTTTATAATTCAGAGCTAGCGATATGGAAAGTTTCATAAAAGACTCGCAATGCAAACAAATGAAACCGAACGGCAAAACAGAAATAGGAAGAAATAGGAGTGTGAAGTGGGGTGAAGTGGATACCGGTAAATGCTGTAAAAAAACTTCTGTAACTCGCCAACCCACCCCAGTACCCATCTTCCAATCTAGCGTAGGATACCTTTTATCGAAGGCCCCTCCCCAACAGATACCAAACCTCTGTCGAAGCCTAACTTTAAGCCAATCCAGACCTTTACCAAGTTCATGTGCATTAAGTAAATAAGCGGTTAAGATCTTCTGTGTGCTAGTACGGTATCTTGACTCCCGCGACACCAAAGATCACTCGCTATAGGGCTCGCATTCCCTCAACCGTGCCTGCGTTCCCCGTACAGTACTGTAGTGCCGGTAAATTGCCAGCGCCCAGTGTGGCGCAAGCGACTGATACTAGTATATCCGGCCAATTCTCTCGCTCTGAGATCCAAGGCTGACCAGCAGGTGAAATCAGGCCCCCTGTGAGCCGGCTTCCCTTAAGAGCTTCCAAGAAACAACCAATAATAATTTCACTGGGCAATATTCGTGCAACCCCAGAGCCTTTTATGCTACCGCCTCCTCTCCCTTCAAGTCCGAGAAATTCCCTCAACTTCGAGAGAACTCAAATTCTCACCGCACACGATTTCATCCTATCCATCACGAAAAAAAAGTTCAGATAATTAATTCCAGCGGAGATGCTGTAAGGATGGCAGCAGGTCACCGGAAATATAAGCTCGTTCAACTCATTGAACAGCTACAATATTGTCCACATCGCCTCAGAACTAGACGGTGGAAAGTAGAATAGGCGTTCGCTTAGAACTTGGGGACCATTTAGGAAAGGTGGGATATGCGGCTTCTACCACTTTAGGGGGCGTTTACATAGACGGCCGTCAAGCAGCCGGAGACGGTGCCGTCCGTCAAGGAAGGCTAGACGGTTGAGGGTGTGAGCAAAAATGGAACGATGGGTGTTTACCTAATTTACCGTCTAGCATCTAGTTTAGTGTGAAAAATTTGATGAACAAAGAAAATGAATATAATATAGTAGCTGTCAACACTTGTCGGACATCAGCAACATAGGAAGAAAAGACAGCAACGATGCCTTCACGGAAGCGCAAAACTGGCTCTTCATTTTCAGTATCTTCAAATGAAGATCCCCCTATCCTATTGCCAGCCAAATCCAGAAACAAGCGAATTTCTACAGCACAATCTAAAAAGCCACGATCAGGAATGCGGCAGAAAATCCCAGAGATCAATGCAAAGGAAAGTTCCCACTCCAGCATGCCAGGCAAAGTCCCAGAGGAGGAGAAGAAGAAGAGTTCAACCAAGGTACTCAATACTGCGAAGGAAGAATCAGGCAGGCAACCTACTTACGAATCCCTTACGCATCCCTTTGCGGTTCAAGACACCCCCAATTATCGAGCTGTTAGCCAGCAAATTATCGTCGCAAGAAAGCCACCTATGAAGCAATCAGGCATGGAAGTAGGGGATATAAGTAAGGAAGAGAAGGCAGAGGAGATGAATGAAAAGAATGAATGGAATACTTTAGAGGAGCTGGATAAGGGGCAGGCACAGGGAGATGATAAGAGGCAAGAGCTGAAGCTGGGCGTGGAGATTGAAGAGCTGGCAGAGCTTGAGGGGGAGGCGGTGCAAGGCTTGGAGGGGGGGTTTGTAGGTACCGGTGGGCAGTGTGAGGGGGAGGGAGAGGAGGTAAAAGAAAAAGATATAAAGAAGATGACAGGTCGATACCAGTGGTTGGAGGAAGCGACAGATACTTATTGTGAAGCACTAGTTGATATTATCAGAGCTGGTGGGCACTCAGATAGTGGATTCAAGACACCAGTTTGGGTGAAGGTTTGTGCTAGCATGCAGAAGAAATTTGGCATCCAAGCTGGTACCTTAACACCAAAGCATTGCAAAGACAAGTACGATAATGTGAGTGTATTTCATTCTACTCTACTGATAACTTTACTTGAATTTAAAGTGTAAAGAGATAACAATAATGAGTATATAGCTTAAGAGAATCTGTAATGTATGGAATGAGCTATGGAACCATTCTGGTTAGAGCTGTAACGAGACCACAGGGGAGCTGCTTACCTCTGATGAAGTCTGGAAGTCAGAGATTGCTGTAAACCCAAAGGCAAAGAAGCTTCGAGGCAAGCCATTGCCTAACTGTTGGGAGTTGAATGAGATCTTCTCAGGTAGTATTGCTACAGGAAAGAATGCCCTTCAAGGTAGAAATCTCAAAGCACAGTTTTCAGGGGAGTGGAAAGCACAAGAGCCCCTTGCATGCAAAACACCAGTCAAAAGTGCTGAGATTCAATCTACCTCATTGATGCTTAATGCTGCTATTAACGAATTTCGTACATCGCAGACTACAACTGGTTTAACAATCCGACTTGCGGTTTGCAGAGTGATGGGTGCTTACAGGATTAAGGAGGGGTGGTCACGGGAACAGATTCATAATGCCCTGGATTTGTTCAAGGATGGAGCAATGGCAGATATTTTCAATAAGTTGGAGGATGATCCAGACTACGAAGAGCACTGGTTAAGATATCAAATTGCATGAATATATTATTTTATACTCTGATACAGATATATTAAATTGAAAATGTCAATTGCTTCTACGAAGGATTTCTCTTTTCCTACATCTGCCAAAGGCTAACACATCCTTCCTACAGTAAAAATGGTCTAGGTAATAATAGTGGGCAAGAAAGGTTTATTCATCCTACTTGGCTAGCTAGCTAAACTGATAGAAATACTAGGTGATGATACAAGGGTCCAATTATTCTTCTCAACAGTCCAACAATTACCACATATATCTACTTCAACCTACACATGCCCCCTTATCACAATTTCTGCCTCACAAAGTAATTGTATTAACTTGTATCTTTTATAACCGCCATGCTTTCATGAGATAAAGAAACTCTGGTATGTTAAGCAGTATTCAGAATAATACAGCATCCAGCCTGTCTGTCATAAGATTTGAATAGAATAGAGAGTAGTTCCTGAAAGCGGATCCGGGAGACAAGGGTGTCTTGGCTTCTATTCAGATAACTATCTCGGATGGATGTGGGTGGCTGAACAGTGTATCACTCTCTCTGAACTAACTAAATGAAATATAAGAATATATTGAATATAAGGAAACTACTTCAACCATTCTATCGTTCCCTATATTCTTCTATGCCTATCTCCATCTCTCCGCATACCTTCATGTAGCTAACAAAGGAAAGACAAGCCAATGATTTCTTTATCACCTTTCAACTTTAAAATAAAAGAAATAAATAACAAATTCTGTAAACCTCCTGCATGTCCACATCAGCCAACTCTAATATTGATAAAAGGTGGGACCTAGGAGCAATAGATGGGTACTGCAGTTAATTGGTGAGCATGGAAAAACACGGGCGAGGACTGTAGATAACTGGTTAGGACTTCAGGTAAGGAGTGGGGCCGATAGCCAATTTGCATGGACTGTGCCAGTGGGTGACTGGTGAGGACTGTATGTATCATTAGTGAGTTGCAAATCAGTAGAGCTCTGTAGGGATCTGCAAGGCCCCGCTTAGTGGGCAGTATTTCTCCAAAGACAGACGCCTAGGACGGAAGAGAGGGGTGCTATGTAGGTTTCTAATGGGGAGGGCGGGACATTTGGGAATACTGGTGGATGGTGGATGACAAGGAATGATGGCAGATGGCCATGGCTGGGAGAATTAGTGGCTGGGAGAGGGAATCAATAGGGAACTATAGCGAAATATTGAAATGAGAATTGGAGAAACAAGTGGTGAACACCTTTTGACTGTCAGATTTGGCTCAATATGGATAGAGAAATGATTGTTGGCTATTGATAACCATGGGTATTTCAGTAAGCACAGAACAGAACATATAGTAGGATACCACGTACCACTTTGGTGAATGAACTAATCTACAATGGAAGATAATAATCATCAGTCAGTGGGAGAAATTGTAAGCAGCTAAAAAGAAGGGGTTTCACTACTTAGATCAGAGTGGAGGCTGGCAACATAGATAGATAATGCTGATATTGTCTCCACATACACTCTGCTATCAGATCGTATTCTCGTACCAAGCATCTGTACTCAGCTGCCAAACTCCAATATTGACTTCACCCATTCGGCAATATTTAATCAATCCCTCCATTGGGTTCACCTTCTGCCCCTGCTTGAGTTTCCTGCAAATTAGAATATAGAAGGTTCTCGTCAGCCTCAGAGTAGAATTGGTCCTCTTGTCTATTAGCCAAGATGCGAATCAAATTGTGTAAGGCACAGAGAACTAGTATAAGCTTTCTCTGTATATCAAAATCATACTGGGGGGCAGGATCTAGGATCCTAAAGCGTGTCTTAAGTACCCCAAATATCCGTTCGACAATATTCCTTAACTGGGCGTGACCGAAATTAAATAGCTCCTCCTTTGATTTTGGTTGTATACTGGCCTGTGCTTGCTCTCGTAGGTGATAACAGACTTTCTTATATGGTACCAGAATACCTGGTTCGAGACTATATCCAGCGTCTGCTAGATATACGGAGGTGGGTGAAGGTGACGGAAAAGAAGGGTCATTTTTAAAAGTATACTTGAGTACTCAGGCATCATGAGTAGACCCCTCCCAACCCGGAAGCACATAGAAAAATAGCATATCAAGAGTGCAGCCAGCGAGCATATTTTGGGCAATAAGACCTTTTCTGTTGCGATACGGGGCCTTCTTAGCTGGGGGTAAAAGCGCTGGAATATGGGTACCATCTATAGCCCCTCTGATGTGATGAAATTCACATAACTTATTCCACTCTTCCTCATTTCTTGTCAACCTTGAAGAAATTGGAGTAGAAGGAGGTTTAATAAAGTCATTGTATAGCGGCAGTAAAGCATATAAGACTCGCTTGAAAGTTATGCTAATTGTACCTCCTGGGTGTTGAAACTGGGACTGCACATCACGATTTGATGCATTGTGTCCTACAATCCTTAGAAAGATTATCAGCATTTGGGCAATGCTTATACAAGTATTTCGCTGGTGAGTGAGCCGGTGATTCAACTCAATCCACCGTTGTAAATGCAGGAATGTCGAGTGGGGCATGCGAGTTTGTTCAATAAACACCGTATGATGACCGTTCAACAGCTCACTCACCCACTCTTCTCCCTGTAGGCTGGAATTGTGTCTTAGAACTAGCCCTGCATTATGTGTGAGGTAATCAGTAATTGTAGAAAGAAAACAAAGACACTTCAGAGCCATCGTGTAGCAATTGCGGGAATGACGAGTGGGCGGCATCGTGGTGACAGGCTCAGTGGAGCTGCTAGACGGAGATCGCAACCACCCCTGTTCAGCTGCGTCCTGTTTTGACCCTCTAACAGCTAGAAGGTTGGACGGTTGAAATTTGGGTAAACAGTTTTGCCATGTCTAGTGAAATAAAATTGTCATTGAGACCTCACCGTCTAGCTTCACACCTAAATTTCTGAACTAGACTGTTAGGTAAACGGCCCCTTATTACCCCTCACCTAAACTAACTAACGGTAAACACAGGTGTGAAAATAAGACACAAATATCATATCCTGATCCATTTATTGATCGCCACATTTATCTTTGCATTTCCCTACATATCTGCCTTCACACACCGCCGAGATAACAAGGGAAAGACGTGTCGGCATAATTCTCTCTGTAAACGATCAAGACACTGGAACTATACATTGCGCCCCTGAACTATTTCTTACACTCCTGTAACTTCTAGAATCAACGATATCTTCCCAACATAAACTTCTAACCTCCCCTGCCCTAAGCTACGTATCCGCTTAATTCCTCTCACCCTTCGCTTTACCTTAAAATAACACCTTCCTATATCCTTGGCGCCCGGCGGGCCCGACTAACGGTCTGCGTTAAGTGTATAATAAATTATTATATGTATTGAATGCTATGTACTTGGCAATTTAAAAAGTCTCGGGAGGCTTTCTGCCAAGATAGATACTAATATATGTAAAGCTTCTGGAGGCTTTTAAAATGGCCAAGTAAACCTACCTCTCGTGTTGAATATAATCGAATAGGAGGTAATGATCGGAGAGGGGGTTTTCCCGAGTAAAACGGAGTGGCTCACATGAACACAAGGAATTTTGTATTTACAGTTAAGATTTTTAAGACTTCTTCAGTTAAGAAAAGAAATGAAACGAAAGCCAAGGCAAGATCAGGAAGGGGGATGTGCCCACACTCTGAAGCCGCACTAATACGAGTATGCACTAGCCAAAGGACGCGCAATCTGTGAAAAGTTTTCACACCCCTGTTATTCTTTCCTTTTGCCTTCTCCCTCTTCACACTTTTCCTCCTATTTACAACTTTCCTTCAAGTCTCACCTTTACTATGGACTTATCACAGTCAATCATAATCTTCATCTCCGCTTAATACAAGCCTTGTGTCTCCTCTTCAGCCATTCCATTCCGCTGTGTAAAACCCTCACAGTAGATCATTACCTCAGCATAAATTATTTTCAACATTTCGAGCAACATTGGTAGGCGAGTGATTGACAGTGATGGGTATTGGGGCGGGGTGTTAGGGGGAATAGGAAATTTTGATGCTTGTATGCTTCAGAAGGTATGAAAATGGAGTTGTTTTGGAAAATCAAAGTCCCTATTAATCTATTCGGACCAGAGTGCTTAAGACATTAATTTTGGATGGACAACAAACGCTAATTTATGGTGGTGATTATCTTACAGTAACTGACGGCTCAGTAATCTCAACATTGTCAGAATTAACGGGAGTTGATAGTTGATAGATAAGGATAGATGATAGTCTTAGTAATTCCATTTATTCTGGAGTTAAAAGGATCAATGAAAGGGTTGATGGCCATGCCTTCCCTGTACTATTATTAAGGAAGTATGCAGAGAAATGGGCCAGACATGGAGAGTAATCGTCGTGTAAGAAGTTATGGAATGGCTGAGATGGTTTCATTCTCCTCATATATACTTGGGCTAGGTCAGTCAGTTTTACGAAAAGTGAATGAAGTTTCCGAATATGATACCTACCCCATAATTTAGCCCTAGTCTGGTTCGAGCATTCCACCGTTGCGCCATTTATAAGCTATCCGATAAACGTCCCTATCTGAGCGTATCATACCCGTAAAAAAAGTACAAGGTACTATGGAGGACCCGTGCAACCCCGCAAAACTCTAGAGATTATATAATACTACAAATGGTAAAATACAACCATACCCCAATAATGACTTTCTTTGAATATGTGATATTATAGTTCGAGAAGGAGCTGGGTGTACAGTCGTGTCACAAAAGTCCTAGCACCCCCAGACTGAGTGATGGGACAGGAATGCTCTAAATTTACCACTTTGTATGTCCTCCCTAGCTTCAATTAGAGGTCAAGAATAGAAATTAGAAGGTTCTGTTTCTTGTGATTGCATTTCTACTCTGACTGCCATCAGTGGTAGTTGAGTTGCATGGTAAAATTTAGCCAGGGTGCTAGGACTTTTGTGACACGACTGTATCTACTTTCAGCTAAAGATAGAGCATATACCTACATAACTTACATCATAGGAGGAGGTTTCCCATGGTCTTAGTTCTCTAACTGAAGCATGAAGTATGGACCCCAGGTCACTGGTATCTCATTCTACATCCCAGGTCCATTAGGGCAGTGGGTTGAGCAGCGCACTCAGTGAAACAGGATATATGGTGGGAGAATCGAAGATATTAGAGAGTAGGGCAAAATTTAAAAGATTAAATTTTAATGAAATGAACTCTTTTCCTGCAAGTTATCCATCGTCACAAAATATTTCCCATGGGCCGTGAACTACGTCTCCTGACAAGCATATTCTGCGTTCCTCTTCAGGCTCTGCCAATCTCAAGTGGACCCCCGATCTATGGCCCTGGGAGACTCAAGTGGGTCAGAAGGACCTCCTAGTTGGGTTATGGCTCCTTAACGGCAATGCTGTCCATCTCCTTTGTAATCCGTTTACCCTCCCTAACGAGATTGCATGCGGAGAACTAGGTTGGCTCTAGCGGAGTTTCTTGATAGACTTAGTCCGTGGCTGAGCAGTGATTTGGACGGGAGCCACAAAATTACCTAACCTATCCACCAAACTTTTATAGTAGGATACCAAGCCCCGCCAACCCCTCCCTCCCGGGTTCTTTGACCCGGCCCGGTATATAAAGTATACTTTGAATACAATATTATCATAGCATTATTGTGGAGGATCTCGTGCTGTAAAAATGATCCTGTAGTGTAATCTGTAATAGCAACTTCTGTGTATTATGATACAAGCATGCGCCACCACTCAAGTATATGCTGCCGTAGCCCGACTACAGAATGGAGAAGATATCGTGTATTTTTTTTCATCTACTCCAAGTACATGGAGTGAGACTATTGTGTAGAATCTCGGTTAGACAGATGATTGATTTGGAATGAAGGGCTGATAAAATATCCTGCCCCCGATGGGTGGTCTACCAAAAGCGAAACTAGATAAGCTTGAGCCGCCCGCGTTGCAAGAGAAATGGGGGTGGGACTCTGATTCTATCAAAGCGGGTTGTGTTCCTATATTATAGGGAGGGTATGCTACTATGCACGTGTTATAAACAGCCGATACCGAGCTATGCTCAGCAGTATCGAGGATTATGAGTTACCAGTGTTGAGCCTAAGTACTTGTACTCGAGTATATGGTATTGTGGGTGGACAAAAATAATGGAAGTCGATGCAACAGGAAAAACTTTTGGTTATCATAGTACTACCCCCCCATCAACCCCATAATACTGATAAACAAAATAAATAAATAAAAAATTTAAATTGATTGTGGAAATTAGCATTTGCCATGCTATCTATTACCTTAATTACTGCTTTTATTATACTAATAATTAAGCCTGTGGGGAAATAGAAAACCTTAAGGTCAAAGAATATGTAATAATAGGTTATGGCCTACTCTGGACCTTTTTTGATCATATGGAGTAGATCATATATAAGATTAAGTTAGAATAATATCTCTGAATTTGTCTGTAACTAAAGGTCAAACATTGTTACAATCCTCCTTCCTTCAGGCAATACTTGCAGCAGGTAACCACTATTCCTATAGCGATTACTTCCTCCTTTGCTTTTCAGTACGATGACAGCTGAGTGAGAGTGAAAACATACCAAAAAAAAAGAGAAAAAAAGATAGAGAGTGACAGGCCATAAAAGGGAGAAGTAAGATGTGAAACTTAAGGGTGAGAGCGGAGATGTATCTCTAATGGGCAGTCAGGAAGCCTGTGATTGGGCTTGATAGGGGCAGAGAGGTGAGGAGAGAGTATTGGATGGTGGGAAGGGGTGGGAGCAGAGATGTCGGATAGATCTGAGAATTCATAATTATCCTCTCACTTGGGAGAAATACCATGAAACTTATTGACATCCAGAGAATCCACAAATTGGACCCTGGGTGCTGAATAACATGAGGAAGATGCTGTTGAGGTAGATGGAGGTAAAGGAGCTTTTTCTTTTTTATTAGGTGCCTGATTTGGCCTTTTCTAATCATGGGCCTTCTTCTCCTCCTGGAGCTGAATAATATCTTCCCTAGTAATGATCCATGCCTTAGATAGTACTCAGCGATCTGCTTTAGCTGCCCGCTTACTCTCATAACATTCCTGAAGCCTTTGTATCTCAGCTTTGGCAATTTTCACCTATGTAAGTACATGCTCAGTAAGATCTGCCAAGCGGAGTACCACTACAAGATAGGATTCGCGAGAGCTTGTTGGAGCAAAGGGGAAAAGGTTTGTAGCTGCTAAAGCTTACTGGTGGAGTTGGTGGCGGTTGTTAGGGGTGGAAAAAATTGTAGTAGGGCAATTTGGAGTGGTGGTTTTGGTGACTTTTGTCAATTTTACAAAAACTTTATTTGGATTAAAAGAAATTATACTGGTTGTCTGGAATGGAGATTGAATGGTTTTAGGCAGGAAGGTAAGTGTGTGAGCTTTACTATAGAAGGTCCAAAATGTCCATTTTTTTACCTTGGTTCAAGTATCCCACATATGGGCATCTGCTGCCTTCCCGTAGTAGTGCTGGAGTGAACCAAAAAATTCCAACATCTGATGGTTGGAGTAAGTAGGTAGAGTGAGCAGGAAGATACATAATCTGAATATTCTTCGCTAAAGTGAACTGAGAGAATTTCCATATAATATGTGACCCGTGTCCATTAAGGATAAGTAGACGAGGGTGCTTGATATAGGTCTTATGCTCAAAGTGCTCACTCAGTCAGGCTAATCCAAGCTGATCATCTATTTATCTATTTTTGCTATAAGCAAACTGAGCCTTAGGATCATCAGTTTCCAGATGCCAACCTATATAATAACCTTTTTCTTTATAAACAACAAATAGGAGAAGTGCTATTCCAACCGCCGAGAATGATTGCAAAAATGTCAGCATCTCCTGAGATTCATCTTGTACTACATGTGGATTATCCCTTGCCGCTTGGCAGATCACCTTTGCTCGAGACCAGAAGCCAAGGATATATCCTTTTTTGTCTATATTCCAGATATTCACTGGTAAGAAATGATGCTTTCGCAGCAGTGTCTGAAGCTTGTTGAAGTAATCGTGAAGCATAATAGAATTATTGGCAAAGCCTCTTTGTCTATCGATTTGCGTAGTAAGTTTTCCTGCCAGCAGCAGATGGCGATTCAAGAAGCCTGTTATCCAGTTCTTACCCTGAACAGCTAATTTGGGGTTTCCTTCTTGCTCTGCTTTCTGGTGAGCCAGAAAATTGGCCATTTCCCTCAACATATCCATTCTTGGTAGAAATTCCCAATCATCAAGCTGCTACCACCACTCCAGAGTCTTTTCCACTATTGGAGAAAGTTTTTGCTCATCCAAGTGAGTCTCTCATCGCTCTCTTACCCCCTTCCATCAGACATTCAGTGTGGATGCTGCAATTCCGTGCTCCAATGTGAGTGTTACCCATGGGTGCCTTCTTTCTGTCTTTGCAGCAATGATGCTGCCTGAATCCGTTCCTCTCTCTCACTTTTGGTTACCTTTCTGGGCTTTACACGTGCCATTGTTATACAAGGAGATGTTATCTGTGGTTTGTATTCTTGGAATACAACTTATAATATTTAATGTGGGGTGCCTCACTGGGCTGAATCGTCATTTGAGTCATCCGGCTTCCTGGTGATATCCGGTTACCATATGGGATATGTTAAGGTTCAAAATACATGATTGTAGAGAGAGATGTGGATGCCATGTGTCTTTTATGCTCAGTAAATTTTGTCCACATATAATATACTAAGTACTAATTACAGCCAATTATTTAAATTATTTTTAATTATTCTTGTTGGTTGATGTTGGGGTATTTGGATATATGGGGTTCTCATTACTGTGAAATCAGAGTGTATGTTGTCGTTTTTGTTTCGTTTAATTTTGTCCACCTATGATACAATATTTCTCCTTCGAACCTTTGATCCTGCTTCATGGCTGCCTAGGGGTGGGCTGGCTTCAGCCTAGATCTTTCTTGGCACAACCAATAATAGTTAGACTTGCGCATACTTGTGCAACGTCAGCGCTCCAAAATTACCCCCTCTTCTCCCTTCAAGCTTAGAGATTCCCTTGGCTCCGAGAGAAGTCAAATTCCCACTGAACACTATTCTCTATCTCTCAAAAAAACATAATTCGGAAAATTAATTCTAGTGCAGATGTCGTCAGGACTCCAGCAGGTCACCGGGAATCTCAACTTGTTCAACTCATTGACGAACTACAGTAATATTGTCAACATCGCCGCAAGTCCAGACTCTGAGAGGCATCAAATTCTGCAGTGGTTATCACCACTTGAACCACAACAACGACACTAAGGTGTACGAATCGATAGACTCGATGCCGTGGGGAACTGGGTACTAGAAACAAACGAGTTTAGAAAATGGTGTGATACGGAAGATGGGCATATTGAGCCAGTGTTGTTCGGTTACGGGAATCCTGGGGTGGGGAAAACGTACCTTAGGTAGGAAGGCCTCGGAGCAGAGCAATCCAGGTGTCGCTGACGAGTGGCTGAAAAAAGCTCCCTGGTGATCGATAACCTGTGCGATCAGACGAGGGGGAAAAACGCAACTGTGGTAGGACTCTACTGCGATTTTCTTGCCCAGCAAGAACAGTCCAATATAAGTCTGCTAGGTGCCATCCTCAAACAACTTATCAGTAGAGGAGGGGTCCCGGGGCATATACGAGAGGCTTTTAAAGAGGCCAAAGAAGAGTTTGGTGGTCGAGGTCTCCGACTTCCGGATATGGTAGAAATTCTGAAGAAGACTATTGCATCACTACAGCAGATATTCGTGTGCATTGACGCTTTAGACGAATTAGCTCCCGGACATCGACGGGGGCTCCTAGAGTCACTGCAAGAAATCGTTCGGGTATCACCAAACATTCGAATATTACTTACTGGGAGACCCCATATCGACGACGAAATAGCTGAACTTTTTCCTAAGGCGGTCAGGATACCTATCAGCCCTACCCAGGATGATATCAAGAACTATCTAGAGATGAGGTTGAAGAGCGACACGACTCCAAAAGCAATGGATGGCGCCTTGCGGGCGGATATTATGAGAATTATTCCGGACAAGATCTCAGAAATGTAAGCCAGAATATCAAATACATCTTCTATATAAGTCTGGGTTATTATTTACTAACCGTGGTGTCTAGTTTTCTTGTTTCTCTAAACATTGATGCAATTCTGGCCGAGATTACTCCCCACCAGAGAAGGAAAAAACTTGACGAAATGACCAAAGGGGAGGGTCTGGGTGACGCTTACGCCGCAACCTTATCACGAATGAAGGCGCAGCAAAAAAGCAGGTCGAAGCTCGGTATGAAAGCTCTAATGTGGGTATTGCATTCAGAGCGGCCATTACGTGTCGACGAGTTATGTCATGCACTTGGGGTAGATGATGGAGCCGTAGATTTGAATATTCGGAATATTCCTGCAATAGAAACATTACTAGCATGCACTCTGGGACTTATCACGGTTGAGAAGTCCTCGTCTACTGTCCGGCTTGTCCACTACACTCTGCAAGAATACTTGTCTCATAATTCCAACTTATTCGCTAAGCCCCACTCAATGATTGCCGAAGTCTGTTTGACCTACCTCAACTTTGGGCAGGTCTGTGGCATTTCACCTGCTGTCCGTTTGATACAACCTAGCATCCCTTTTGTGGAGTATGCTTCCTGCTACTGGGGCATACATGCCAAGCGGGGAACTACTGAAGGTGTGAAAGCGCTTGCCGTGAAACTACTCGATGGATACGATAAGCACATATCTTCGAAGGTTCTCCTATTACATATGATGCCTAATTGGGACCTGCCTTTTGATCGGGAAGACAGGCCGATTGGATTTACAGGTCTGCACGGTGCGGCATACTTCGGATGCGTGGAAATAGTGGCTGCTTTATTGGGGGCAAATAAAGGGGATGTGGGGGCAGCTGATCTGAAGGGTAACACTCCACTCACCTGGGCTGCGAGGGGAGGGCAGGAGGGTGTAGTGAGGATACTGCTGCAACGAAACGACGTCAATCTCAACACAACTAACAAATCTGGGCAAACCCCGCTCTCGTTAGCTGCGTGGAAAGGGCACGAGGGGGTTGTGAAGATACTGCTAGAACGGAACGACGTCAATCCCAACGCAAATGACAAAAATGGCCGAACACCGCTCTCGTGGGCTGCGTGGAATGGTCATGAGAGGGTCGTGAGAACACTGCTGGAACGGAGCGACGTCAATCTCGACACATTTGACAAATATGGCCAAACACCGTTCATGCGGGCTGCGTGGCATGGGCACGAGGGGGTTGTGAGGATACTGCTAAAACGGAGTGACGTCAATCCCGCCACAGGCGACGAACATGGCCTAACACCGCTCTCGCGGGCGGCATGGTATGGGCGCGAGAGGGTTGTGAGGATCCTACTAGAACGGAAAGATATCAATCCCAACACACCTAGCAATTCTGGCCGAACACCGCTCTCGCTGGCTGCGGGGAATGGGCACGACGGTGTCGTGAGGATACTACTAGAACGGAATGACGTCAATCCCGACCCAGCTGACGAGGATGGCCGAACACCACTCTGGCGGGCTGCACGGGGTGGGCACGAGGAGGTTGTGAGGTTACTGCTAGAAAGGAACGATGTCAATCCCAATACACCTAACAATCCTGGCCGAACACCGCTCTCGCTTGCTGCGGGGAATGGGCACGACGGTGTCGTGAGGATACTACTAGAACGGAATGACGTCAATCCCGATACAGCTAACGAACATGGCCGAACACCGCTCTGGTTTGCTGCCGAGAAAGGGCATGAGGGGGTTGTGGGGATACTACTAGAACGGAGCGATGTCAACCCCAACACACCTAATAGGTATGGCCCAACGCCGCTCTCTCAAGCTGAGGGGAATGGAAGTGAGAGAATTGTAGAATTGCTGCTGGGCCGGGCCGACCTCGCCCTCAGATATGCAGCATGCCCACAACCAACAGACCTTTTACCCGAACCGTCCAAACCTTTCAAAAGGACTCGCAGGTTTTGATATCCTAGGACGGAACCCGACTTTTCTCCCTCCATATACTCGGCACACCCCTCAAGAAACTCGACGAAACACAATTCTAAGCCCGCCGCAGGCAATGTTGTGCAGGCGGGCCGACAAGTTACTGTAGATACTAAACCCAAGTGTTCTCAACAGGGCAGTCCGTCCGCCCCCGGCCAGTGCAAGGCCAGACGACATTGTGTCACCCGTTCGGGCTATTTCCAAACTTGCCCTGCAGCTCAGCGCCATGGACTTGGGCCCCCCAGGCGAAATATCTCATACCGGCCGCCCTGCCGTCCCCCGCACTCCCCCGCACCCCCTCGTAGTCCCCTACGGTCCCCATATCGCCCCTAGTTCTGAAAGTCACCGGGGATCACTCACTGGTTTCTTATAATTTTGGTATTCTTTCTTTTTACGCATTTGTATTATGTTTACAACCGTATTGTTTCTCTTGGTTTTGGTGATTTTCCTTGTCACTCACTCTCCCCTACCATACCCCGGTTTAGAATTATTGAACTGGAAATGCAACTTAATCATAGATGCCCAAGTTGCGGCATCACCATGGTTGATTGTTTAAAAGACTTTATTTATAACAAGTTCTTGTATAAGGGAAGTTGTCAAAAATCATCAGGATATATTTCGTGTTTCATTGTTATTCTCACAGTTTATCATAATTCTGATATATTTTCCACTTCTGGCAATCATGGGATATTTGGAAGGACTCTATCCAATAAGAGTCAATTCCGCCCAGTGGTTAGTATAGAAAATATAGAACACACCCCCGCTATTAGTATTTAGACAAGCCCCCCCTTCTGCTTAGCACACGAAATTATTGAATGACGCAAAAAACCCTACCCGGCGGTCCCCAGCAGTCCCCCATAGTCCACTACGCCAGTTTGTCTAACATTGCAGACCCCGCTGTATTTAGCAACGATGGCGGTCCTGAGGTTTCCCAGACGAGAGCGGACCGCATTTTGTCGTCCCGTACCGTCCAGGGCTCTTAGCAGCACCCCCGGGCCATTAAGAATACTGCCAAACCCCCAGATTCGATCATTCGCCTGGAATTTTCATTATTGCTTTACCCCCCTTCCCTCGCAACCACCCCATTCCTCTCGTCCTGTTCTTTTACCGCTTGGGTCTCGCCCAACTTATTTGTATTTATATCCCTCCGCTCGTAGCTGATTTGTAGATGAAAATTTGGTGATGGCAAAGGGGGGAACACAGCACTGATGAGACAATATATATACACAAAAAGAAAAGAAAATTCAAACAACTCTTATAGACCATTGTGAAATATGTAAAAGCAATTCTGAGTACTATTAAGACAAAAATGAAAAGAACATTGATTGCATTTCCACTAACTTTTAGGAAGCATATTAATGGCCTACCCGGTAGTTTTAGCATCCCTCTCCAAGTGACAGAAATGACAAATCTGCCGTTGTTGAGGTTGACAGAATATAGGAAGGTGCAGTGAAGGTGGGAGTGGGGGAAGAAATGGATTGTGGGTAATTGAAAGTTGTGATTGGTGCTTCAGAGTTGGTGGATGCCGGCGCTCACCAGACAAGATAAATTCCCAAGCTACTTGAAGCTGAAAGTCTTTATGAGAAAGGCCTGGAAAGTTGTCCAAATCCCAGTATATGATAAAGGAGTTGATAGGTATGGTGTCTAGTACCCAAAAGAATATAGGAAAACAATTGCACAGTGTATTTAGCTGAGTGGAGTGGTATGATTTGTATTGATCAGCTATATCTACTCCAACTTTGTAACGGTTATAGTCGGCAATACAGGTAGGAATATCTAATTCAAGCTTAGAATTATCTCTAAAGACTTTCTGAGCTACCTTGGGATTCAATCCAGTATGGTTTTTGTGAATTGAGCTGACAACTGATCTTCAGCCAACTAAGAAATGTATAGTTGTCATGAGAGAAACTGGGGCATTATGAAACCACAAAATAGTAGTGACCCCCCAGTTCACTATACCAGTAATAAAGTGGTATTCTACCTTTGTCTGTGAATTTTTAGCTAGTTTTAGAGCCACCGGATACCTAGTTCGATCCTTTCGAGTGGTACCACACCCTCTAATTCTAATTGAGAGTAAATTGGATATGAGATCTAAGGTATAATAATCACTATCGGTATAGAGATTAAAGGTCATAGCTTGGCATGGTAGCGGCGGCTACTTAGCGAGATAAAGACACATAGCACCAGTTGGAGTGAGTTCACCAGAGGTTGCCTGGATTGCTGTCAGTAGTAAAGGGTCGTATCCATTGCTTGTACTTGATTGAGACCAAAAGTCCCAAACATACCCATAGTCTGCTAGACAGTGAAACTTATAAACAATCTCAATTGACTTACTTGGTATCTTGCAAATATCCACAGAGTAACCCATAAAGTATATCATGGCTTCATCTATTGTGATATTTGACTGGGGGGTCGGGTCTTTTTTTGATGCTTCTCTTAACTGGATTAAAAGAAAATCTACTTTTCCATACCATAACCATCTGCCATAAGGTAGCACCTTTGGTAAATCTAAAGGAGAGAGATAGAAATAGTGCTTAATTTCGTCAAATCGAGTTTGGCTCATATATGATGTGAAATTATGATAGGGCCAGAGGGTATCATGGATTCCTTTTGAATAGTCTACTGTGGTAGGCAATTGGACAACCTGTATATAAATGATAATTCCAAATCAGACACTCAGCTCAGCAACGGAAACTAGGGACCAGGATGGAATCTGCCCTTCTCTTACTCTATTGCCCTTGGCCTCTCAAAGTAGATTATCACTGGTAAAGGCCAATCTCACTTAAAGTTGTGGAAGTGATAATTTACTTCGCGCAGTTAAGGCAAATATCGCTTTCGAGGTATGGAAGTGATAATTAACTTGGTGCGGCCAAGACCAATATCTCTTAGGGCCTGTTTACCTACAGGAGTCCGTCTAAAGGGGGGCTTGACAGTGGGGTAGAGGGCAGCAAAGTAGATGGCTTTTACCCAGAGCAGACAGCATAACCTTTTGACGGTCTAGCTACAAAATCTGGGACCGTGGAAAATTGGTGAAACACTTTTGCGTCGTTTATCAGAAAACGGTCGGTCTAGTCCAACCAATCCAATTTAATTTTTAGAAATAGACAGACAGTTGAAGGTGGGTAAAGACAACAGAATAGTTACATGTTTAGCTAATATAGTTTTTAGTATATAGCTTAAAGCCCGTTTATCTAACTGGCATTCTTTGAGGGTCGGTACTGTCTCTGGTTACTTGACGGCCGTCTATAGGTAAACGGGCGGCCCGTAAAGCTGTGGAAGCGATAATTTACTTTCCACGAGGAAGGTGATGGAAATATGGCTCAGCATGCTAGAGTTTTCTTTTGTTTCATGAAAGCGCAGATATTAAGATGTTTCATTGACAGACAGATAGAAGTATGGATAGTATGAAGGCTACTGAAATAAAGGAAGAACAAGAGTTGGATGTTGGGATCGAAGGCTGGAGGGAAGTGGAAGTCTTTGTGATAGATTTCTTTTGTTCAGAGATAGTGCAGAATCTTTCTCTCCTATATTTTAGACTAGGTGAAGAGGAGATAGGTGTGGAAGGAAGTAGATACAAGTGGCGATCATTGGAAGGCTAGGGATAGCTTTTTGCTTTCTCTATATTCTCATGTCATTACGGTCAGCTGAGCAAGCAAGGAAGTGCAACGAATAGACCTAAATTGCATGCTATCGTTATTCTCTCTCCCTCCGTTACCCTTCTTTGGTGCCCTATTTCTCTTGTTTCAAAAAGAAGGCTCTTAACGTATTGGACCGAGAAGCGGATTAGACGCCGAAGTCGATCAGTAAAAATGCACCAAAAAAATATAGAAATATGGAAATCCTAATTGACGCACAACAGTAAGAAGCTGAGATTTGGAAGGGTATCTTTGATAGCAGACTAATTCAGATTTGCTTGTTTTTGAGCTAAATTCGGAGGATTTATTTTGTCGAACTTCCCGTAGTGGGGGGTTGTGCAAAATTCACATACAAACCAATTCACTTCTACGTCTGATCCACTTCCGGGTCCAGTACGTTACAGTAGTTGCAACCATAGTTTACTTTGTTTGAGGAAGATGGGTTGACCGGGTGCAACCGTTGCCATGTGGAATTTTTTATTTTGCACTTTTGTCCTTAAATACCGCCGTAATCACTTCCAGCCTGGCATTTGGTTGCTGGGTTGGTTGCTAGGTTGGTCGCCATACACGTATTTTTGATGCAGGACTTTTGTTCTTATTTAACGCCGTAGCGTGTAAGTTTTGTAGGTTACACAGGGGGTGAGGGTATTGTAGCAGTCCACGTTTGTGGAACCTACAAAACTTACATGCTGTACCTCCGTAAGATCCTCGGAATCCCCTAAAATTCCTTGATTCAACATTCCCAATTACGCCACGGGTACTGAACGAAAGAGTTCCGAGAAACATGGAACAAAATTCATCGCAAAGCCTAAACGTCGTCGACAATATCAACTCTTTCAATTACAGCCATGTTGTCAACGTCAGCACAGTGATACCCGATGAGGATAATCAGATCCGGGAGTAGCTATCACCTCTAAAACCTCACCAACGGCACCGAGGCGTGCGAGCCGACAGGCTCGATGGCGTCGGGGATTGGTTTCTAGAAACCAGAGAGTTCCGGAAATGGAGTAACGGGGATGATGGATCCCTTGAGCGAGTGTTATTTTGTTCCAGGGGCCCAGGTGTGGGAAAGACATATCTGTGGTAAGAGCACCCCTCTTTTGGAAAAGGAAAAGAAAGCATATGTCACTGACAAGTATAAAATATCAGTTCCCTAGTGATTGACAGCTTATGTGATCAGGCGGGAGAAAAGGACCTAGCGGTCGCTTGGCTGTATTGCGATTTCCTTGCCCACCAAGAGCAGTCCGCAACGGCCATGCTCGGCGCTATCCTAAAGCAACTTGTGAGCACGAGAGGGATACCGGAGAATGTACGGCAGACGTTTCGAAAGTTTTCCGACCGAGGCCTACGATTACCCGATATGGTAGGAATGCTGAAGACGACTATCTCATTGCTGCCTCGGGTTTATATATGCATTGACGCCTTGGATGAATCCATCCCGAAGAGTCGACAGGGGTTGCTTGGGTCACTACGAGAGATTGTTCGGGAGTCGCCTAGTACCTAGGTGTTAATTACCGGGAGGTCTCATGTGCAGGAGGAAGTGAAGAGATACTTCGCTGGGGTCATTACAGTACCTGTCAGTCCGACTGAAGGTGACATTAGGGTATACTTAGATGCGAGGTTGGACGAGGTCCCGGAACCCTATGCGATGGATGATGCTTTGAGGAGAGATATTATGAAAATAAATTCCACAAATGATTTCCGAAGTGTGAGTAGCAATATCGACACTACCACAATAGGCGCAAGGGTAATTCGCTGATATTGGGAGCTAGGTTCCTCCTCGTTTCACTAAATATTGATGCAATTCTGGAAGAGGTGACCATCTACGCAAGAAAGAAAAAGCTTGAAGCGATGAGAAAAGGGAAGGGGCTGGGAGATGCATACACGGCAACCCTCACTCGGATAAAATCACAAAATGGGAGCAAATTGAGGCTCGGAATGGAAGCCCTCATGTGGATATCACATTCCTAGCGGCCCATGAAGGCTCTTGAGTTATGTCAGGCACTAGGGGTAGAGAGAGGAGAAACAGACCAAAATACTTGGAACATACCCGCAATAGAAACCGTACTACGCTATTCGCTAGGGCTCGTCACGATCGAGGCATCATCATCTACTGTCCGTCTTGTTCACTTCACTCTCCAAGAGCATCTATCCAACTCTTCCTCTTTGTTCTATAATCCCCACTCCATGATGGCCGAGATATGTTTGACCTTCCTCAACTTCCAGTGCGTTAGGGACCTGTCAGCTGCCCTTGATTCGCCACCGGTAGAAGTCCCTTTTGTTGACTATGCCCAGTGTTCCCAACCGTCCCGTCCGGACGCCAGGGCCCTGGCGTCATATAGTCCCGTCCGTCCAGTCCGGGTGGGTAAGGACGGCCGGGCAAGGCGTCCGTCTTTATTAAACACGGCCGTCCTGTAGGTTGACGGGCGGGCCTGCCGTCTTTTTTGGAAATGGTAACTTCCGGTAGGGCCCGGTTGTCATGAGTAAAGACGGGCGTCCTGAGTAAGGACTGGCGTCTACCTACCGTTACCTGTAGGTACCTACAGTCCTGAGTGAGGACGGGCGTCTACCCACCGTTACCTATAGGTACCTACAGTCCTGAGTGAGGACGGGCGTTACCTGTAGGTACCAGCCGTCATTTGCAGATACCTACCGTCCTAAGGGAGGACAAGCGCTACTTGTTAGCTCTTGCTACTATCTACATGCCCCGGACACTCCTTTCTGACTCCATTTCTCAAGTCCTACCCCCATACTTTTCTGACGACTTCAGGGTAGATGTTGACCTCAAAAATGAGAGCTCAGCACATAGTGATAGCTTAAGTTCTGCCCCATCAGGATTGTTAACTCCCACATTTCGGTCAAATTCAAGCGCGAGAAACATACCGGCCGGTGAGAGTTCTGCTACAATTACGGGCGATATTTCTGGCATGCATCTTAACGTTCCAGACGCGTTCCTCCCTAAGCGAAAAGCGCGATATTGCAAAGGAGGGGGATCTCTTACAGTCTTGGAGAAAGAAAGGTCCGATGGGCAAGCTCCATAACATTGGGATATGGATACTTCGAACCCCCCAACGACGCGATCGATTTGCCCAGAAGGTTCGACTAGTAAGAGGAAGAGAATATACTAGACCGCTAATACTATTGGTTGGAAATGTTACTCGCTGGTCTAGTGATGCGGATGCCCTTGAACGGGCTTTTGAGTTGAGGGATATCATGGAGGGCTTTATTGGAACCGCTATTACGGAAGAAAGGAAAGCGAAGGCCCACCGTATGTCAAAAATTGGAAGTTCTGAGTTCGAAATCGTGGACCCGGACCTTATTGACCCCGATCTTATTACTTCCGATGAACTAACTAGAGATGATTGGGATGATTTGGCTACGATACTGCAAAATTTAAAACCCTTTCGCCGTCTCACACTACAGCTTCAAGGTAGCGGCACACAAGCGAACCATGCCAATGTATGAAGTCCTGGAGAAAGGCAGGTCTCATTTCTGAGAAGCCATTAGTGGAAGTAGAGACCATGCTGCGAGATTTGGAGGATAGAGCGCAAAGGCCAGGTCAAGGAAGTGGAATGGGTTCAGTGTGCTCGGAACCAGGATCAGATATCACTGGAAGCATTAGTTGATTTATAGCGAAATTTGATATATGATAGTCAAGCCTGATCTTCTCTACATTAGAACAATACTTCGGTTCTTCATAACACAAACCTAATTCTCATGAGATTCAAGTATGAAACATAAACTAAGACACCTATAGGCCCGGCCGTCCGTCCCGGGCATAGATCAGGACGGACTGCCACTCAGCGTCCGTCCCGGGCAAGGGTCTCCAACTTGGCGTCCGTCCCGTCCTAGGCCAAAGACGGACGGACTGGACGCTTGGGAACACTGACTATGCCTCTTGTTATTGGGGAACTCATGCAAGAGAGGAGCTCAGCCATAAAGCGAAATCACTGGCAGTAAGGCTTCTTGACGGCTATGATAAGCATGTATCCTCTAAACTGTTCTTAATTCATAAAAGAGGTTGGTGGTGGCGCTTTTCTAAACAAAGCGGTAGTAATCCGATTGAGGGATTCACAGGGCTTCACGGCGCAGCCTACCTGGGGATGGTGGAGATAATGGGTTCCCTGTTGGAGAAGATGGAATGGGATGTTAATTCAACCGATTGCGAGGGAAATACGCCATTTGCTTGGGCTGCTAGAAATGGACATGAAGATACTGTAAGGATGCTACTGGCACGACCGGATGTCGACCCCGATACAGCGGACGCGGATGGCCGGACTCCGCTGTCGTACACAGTGTTCCCAAGCGTCCAGTCCGTCCGTCTTTTCCCTAGGACGGGACGGACGCCGCATTCTCTGCCACTGCCCGGGACGGACGCCCAACTTGCAGTCCGTCCTAACCTGTGCCCGGGACGGACGGCCGGGCCCTATAGGCTTTTCGAGTGATAAGGTGTGATGTGGGCGGTAAAATGAAACGAAACGCCAAGCACAAAAGACTGATCGCCAACAACGGTGACGAACTTTTTCTCATTCTACTGCTCACTGTTACGCTCACGACTTGGGAGATAGACCGAGTCAGCCCTAACTCCTATGCGAGGAATGTGATAATGCTTCAGACTATTACTTGTAGTTAAATAACACGGTTTGGATAGTGCAAAGTATAAGAAAATAGGGAAAATGAGACACGGTTTCTTGCCGAGGTGGCTTATCGGATGCAACTCAGGGGGTGACTATCTACTATAGGTTAGCGTGAAAAATACCTATAGGGCCCGGCCGTCACCTACAGGACTGCAGTCATTATGGAAGACGGACGCCGTGCCCGACCGTCCTTACCCACCCTGCCCGGGACGGACGGGACTATAGGACGCCAGGGCCCTGCCGTCCGGACGGGACGGTTGGGAACACTGGTCGTACACCATTTCGAATAGACACGAAGGAATAGTGAAGATACTCCTAGAGCGAGTGGATATCGAACCCAACACAAGGGATGAAAACGGCCTAACACTGCTGTCACAGGTCGTCAGGGATGGGCATGAGGCAGTCGTGATGATACTACTGGGGCGGAATGATGTCAACCCTAACACAGCGGATAATTATGGTCGGACACCACTCTTTCGAGCCGCCTGGAAGGGACATGAGGGAGTCGTCAAGATGCTGCCAGACCGAGTGGATGTCAACTCCGATACAACAGATCTTGCTGGCGAAACACCACTTTCGCAAGCTCTGAAGCGTGGACATCATGCCATTATGAAATTACTCTCTGAACACAAAAGTTTAATCCCCCTGTCAGGTAGTGATAAATCTGCAACGCTTCCCTCACCCGAGCCGCCCGATCTAGATCAACGCTCCTTAAAAAGGGTCCGTAGGTTCTGATGTTCAATACAAAGCTTAGCACTCCTCCCGACCCCCCAACCTTCCACCAGATCAACCCAGGCCGGCGTTTCGTTAGCTCTTAACACTTCTACCCAGGCCTCTGTCCCCTTGTTCTGCTCATTGGTTTTATTGTGTCATCTGTATTTCTTTCTACTTTTCGCCCTTCTTTCCCACTCTTTCTCCTTTTGCTCCATTTGCAGCTCCTTTATCCTACCAGACAAGCCGTGGGACAATGTTCCATAGATTTTAATGATGCCCAGTGGGCTGGGCCGGTGACTGGGGTCGGTTCGCTTGGGTTGTTTGATTTGTTTTCACAGCTCTCAAATTTGACTAGAATAAGTTAGCCTTAGCATTACATCATACCTTTTTTCTCTCTATATGCTTTTTTCTATATACCCTCTTCCTCACTACTAGCTTCAAGACATATATCTTTTACTGTCTAAACCCTCCTTGTAGCATTAGAGGCTTTCTTGCGCTTTTTATTTTGGCATCAAAGTATAGAAGCTCCCCTTCACCCCTCCATAGCCTTCAGGTAGGAAGATGGGAAACAAGCCTGTTCGAAAGAGATAGTGCTTATATGATACTCCCTAAACGTGTGTATCATACCAGCAAAGGTCGGGATCTAAGTTTACTTTCTTTTCCATTTTTTATTTTTCCGTCATTGTATCATACCTCAAAGAGCCTGCTCCTCGGCATTCATTCCCATTGTTATCACCCTTTTCGGCACCAGTTTTGATGAAATTTGAGTAATTTCACCTTGGCTTATTAGGGGGTTCAATTAATGCAGGATTCAGACATTCCGTTTATTAAATTTCATACTTATAACACTACTAGTAGTAGTGGTACTGTGCCCCGCCCCCCCCCCCCCACCTCGCCCGCCAAACAAACAAAAGAGAGAAACTTAGGAGATCCAATGATTTCTCTCGATATAAGCAAAACATGGCAGTGGCGGTAGAGGTTGAGGAGCCAACCCTCCATCGGCCTACAGTCCAGAGATTACGAACAGTAAGAGAATACCGGTATATCACCTAAGAGTGCTCTTGTTCGATTGGCCCATGCCTCCAAAAGCAGGCCTCGCAATAGGCCGGCCTAGGCCATAAATTCTTAAGCCCTACCCAACTCCCGCCCAAATGATGGCCCGACCCGAACCCGACCCGACCCAAAAAAGCCGGGACCACCCGAAAAGCCCAAACCATTCAAGAGCAGAAATTAATTCAATTTCATTTAAAAACGTCAATTATTTTAACCTTAGTACTTAAGAGACTTTCAAGCTAAATTGATTCTAGGAAAAACAGGTGGTTAGAGTTGAATGAGAGTTGGTGACCATAACCTAAATGAGGAAAAAAAGAAACATCTAGAAAACAGCTTAAATAGGAAGAATTGGCTAAGGGGGCTAGTTTCCTAAATACTTCGAGATATGCCCCACCCCAGTCCTTAATTACCGGCTTCAGAGACACTGAAGTACCTGGAGGGTATCCGAGCTAAGGGGATAGCATGAATCACAAATCATTCACTTCGTGCCTAAAAATATTCTTCCCAGCTCTGAAGAGATAGCCGGCGCGATGTGAATATTAGCATTCCCAATACTCTATCATCCACAAAGGAGTAGGTCATATTCATACTTAATACCACTGATCTCTGCCAATAGCCCAAGAGGCTGTTCCGGTTTGCCTCAGTGCCAAAACTGCAGTGCCAACTGTCCCTACTCCTGTAGTGAGATTGGTGTTAGAACGGGACAAGGACTCTGGTATGACAAAAAACTGATCACCTCATCTTCATCGTCGAGGCATACATGCAAAATTTTGGTTGGGGCATCAAGTAGAAATTGAGAGGAAGTTCTGGGAGAGCTAGGGTAGGAAGAAAGAAAAGTTTGCTAATATCGTCTTCAAGGTTCGACATAATTGAAGTAATAATGGTGGAGTATTGAGGCTTGTGATACTCTCAAATCGTCTAAGCTGCTCTTAATTCATGAAAGAGATTGGTGGTGGCACCGCTCTGAACTAAACGGTAGTAATGCGGTTGAGGGATTCACAGGGCTTCACGGCGCAGCCTACCTCGGGATTGTGTAGGTGATAGGTTCTTTGTTGGAGAAGAATGAATGCGACATCAATTCAGCTGATGTCGAAGGAAATACGGCATTTGTCTGGGCTGCTAGAAAGGGGCATGAAGAGACTGTAAGGATGCTACTGGCACGACCGGGCGTTGACCCCGATACAGCGAATTCGGATGGTCGAACGCCCCTCATGTGGGCAGCTGTCTGTCGGCATAAAGGCGTGGTGGCGAAACTCTTGAAAAGTACAGATATCAATCTTGACAAGAGAGATAAATATGGCCAAACAGTACTCTCGTTGGCTGCAGAGTATGGGCATAGGGGGGTGGTTGATATTCTCGTGAAACGGGGTGACATCAATCCTAACACAATTGGCAGATATGGCCGGACTCCGGTGTCATCCGCCGTCTCGAATAGATATGAAGGAGTAGTGAAGATACTCCTTGAGCGAGTGGATATCGAACCCGACACGAGGGATGCAAACGGTCTAACACCACTGTCTCAGGCCGCCTGGGGTGGACACGAGGGAGTCGTTATGGTGCTGCTAGAGCGAGACAGTGTTCCCAAAGCGCCAGGTAGGCCAGGCCGCGTCAAAGCCTGGCCTAGCCTATGGGAATTCTCTGGGGCCTGGCCTGGCCTGAGCGTGTAGGCTTGGTAAGGCTTGAGCCTGGCCAGGCCGGGCCCGCTTATAGGCTGTATAGGCTTAGTACCAGCTGCCTGATAGCCTAAGCCAGCCTATTTGGCCTAGGGTAGCCTGCTCTTGGCGAGCCACCACGCAGTGGTCATGGCAAAAGTTCAGAGGTAACGTTCTCCGATTACTAAATAGCATTGACAATACAAGAACAATTTCGCTTTATTAGCAAAAATACTAGAGATACAGTAGTTTATTAATTAAATTAATTGTAGGAAATAATTGAAGACACAGAGGTTGAAAGAGGTGGGGGGATCAAGATACACTTAAGACGATCTGTTCTCGACGCTAATCACCGGGCCTATAGGTGCCTATCAGGCCTGGCTTTCGTAGGCCACTCGAATTCAGTTTATATCGGCCTAGCCCTTTTCCGGAGTGGCCTGGCCTGGTCTGGACTACGGCCTATAGGCCCGCCTATGAGTAGCCTGGCCCGTTGAGAATACTGGAGCGAGCAGACGTCAACCCTAACACGGCAGATATATCTGGGCAAACACCGCTCTCGCTCGCAGTCGCCAATAGGTGTGAGGGTGCAATTAAGATGCTGCGAGGGCGAATTAACGTTAACCTCAACATTCCAGAGAGTTATGGCCAACCCCCTCTTTCCAAAGCCGCCTATGAGGGAAATGAAGGAGCTGTGAAGATGCTACTGGAACGGGTGGATGTCGACCCTAATGCTGCGAACCAATGTGGACGAACGCCACTCTTTGAAGCCTCCTGGAAGGGACATGCGAGAGTCGTTAGGATGCTACTGGAACGAGTCGATGTCGACCCTAATACTCCAAGTAGAAATAGCGAAACACCACTCTTCAGAGCCGCCTTCGAGGGCCATGAAGGAGTCGTGAATATGCTGCTAGCGCGGAAAAATATCAACCCCAACATTGCGAATAAATATGGTCAAACACCACTCTTTGGAGCTGCCTGGAAGGGATATGAGGGAGTCGTTAGGATGTTGCTAGGACGAGTCGATGTCAACCCTAATACTCCAGATGGAAATGGCGAAACACCACTCTTCAGCGCCGCCTTCGAGGGCCATGAAGGAGTCGTTAAGATGTTACTAGAGCGGAACACTATCAACCCCAACACTGCGAATAAATATGGTCTAACGTCACTCTTCGGAGCCGCCTGGAAGGGACATGAGGGAGTCGTTAGGATGTTCCTAGAACGAGTGGATGTCGACCCTAATACTCAAGACGGAAATGGCGAAACACCACTCTTCAGAGCAGCCTTCGAGGGCCATAAAGGAGTCGTGAAGATGCTGCTAGAGCGGAATAATGTCAACCCCAATACTGCGAATAAATATGGTCTAACGTCACTCTTCGGAGCCGCCTGGAAGGGACATGAGGGAGTCGTTAGGATGTTGCTGGGACGAATCGATGTCGACCCTAATACTCCAGATCAAGATGGCGAAACACCACTCTTCAGAGCCGCCTCCGAGGGCCATGAAGGAGTCGTTAAGATACTGCTAGAGCGGAACAATATCAACCCCAACACTGCGGATAAATATGGTCAAACACCACTTTTTGGAGCCGCCTGGAAGGGACATGAGGGAGTCGTAAAGGCGCTGCTGGACCGAGTGGATGTCAACTCCCATACAACAGATCTCGCTGGCGAAACAGCACTTTCCCAAGCTCTGAAGCGTGGACATCATGCCATTATGAAATTACCCTCTGAACACAAAAGTTTAATTCCCCTATCAACTAGTGACAAATCAACAACGCTTTCCTCACCCGAGCCGCCCGATCTGGATCAACTCTCCTTGAACAGGGTCCGTAGGTTCTGACGCTCAACACAAAAGCTCAGCACTTCTACCCCTCAACTTTCCACCAGATCAACCCAGGCCGGTGGTCCGTTAGCTCTTTAACACTTCTACCCACAGCACCTATCTCCTTGTTCTGTCCATTAGTTTTATTGTGTCATCTGTATTTCTTTCTACCTTTCACCCTTCTTTCCCACCCTCTCTCTTTTTGGTCCGTTTGCGGCTCCTTTGTCCTACTAAAAAGGCCGCTGTACAATTTTCTATAGACTTTAATGGTGCTCAGTGGGCGGGGCCAGTGACCGGGGGTCAATTCGCTTGAGTTGTTTAATTGGTTTGCACAGTCATCAAACTTGGCTGCGATAGAGCTACCATTCCCTCATACCGTTTTTTTCTTTTATTCTTTCTTTTAGATACTCTCTTTCCTCATTGCTAGCTTCAAGACAAATATCTTTTATCGTTCAAATTCTTTACGCTTTCTTTTATCATAGAAATAGAAGCCCCTCACTTCTCTTCAGCTTTTTGTAGGAGGATGGGAGATAAACTTTGTCGCCAGGCAAAATGCTTATGTAATACTCTCTAAAAGTGTGTATCATACTAGCAAAGATCGGGGTCTGAATTTACTTTCTCTCTATTTCTTATCTTTCTACCGTGGTATTCTACCTGAATGTCCCTGCGTATATTCCTGTCGCTATCTTTCTCTTTAGCACCAGTTCCGTTGAACTTTGAGTAATGTCACCTTGGGACTTAGAGGTTCAATTAAGGTACCATACTCAAGTACAATTCAGACATTCTGTTTTGCTAAATGTTATGCTTGTAACATTATCCGTAGCAGTGATATTGTGCCCCGCCCCCCCGCAACACAAATAACAAAGCAGAGAAACATGGGGTTCCAATAATTTCACTAGATACGAGTAAAATGGCTTCCAGAATTTACATGTATCGGGTCATTTAATTTATTACACCTAGATATGATCAGAGCGGGTATCACACACGGGGCCGATGGCGATCAGATACACCACCGCACTGAAAAACCGAAAAACATTGCACCAATAACATTAAGGTTGTTTAGTTACTGCAAAACCAAAACCAAAAGGCCCAAAAATAAAAAAATAAAAAAACTTGAGACAAAAATGTGAAAATAATGAAAAAAAGGGTTGGGCCAATAATAAAAATTACAAGTACTCGAGTAGGTGGGCCCTGAAGATGACGAAATGACACAGTCCCGAGGGTTGAGGCTGACACGAGTGAAGTGGGGGTATCATACTCGAATAGTAGGCAGCATTTCCCTTGCCGTCGGGGTGGCCTATGGATATACTAGGGTCGGCGGGCTAGAGTGTAAGTTACTCAAGCGGTGTTCCCCACTCCCACATGCCAGCCAAGGCTCCGTAATTATCCCAATCTCTCGACCTTAGCTTACATCATCTTCGCTCTCTTGACCTCTACCGTATCCTATCGCAAGCATTTCTATCGCTGAACCGAACTCGATCCCAAACAAAAGCTCTGCATTCCAGGGTATATTTCAATTGAAATGATTGACGAGAGAGCCCAGTTCTAGCCCACTTTTCTCTAAGCCCTAGGAGAGTATTTCTTTCGCGTTTTTTAAATTTTGTTTTTCTCCCTGGATGCTTTGGCCTGCGCAGCTTTACTATTGTGGCCCTCCCGTCTTCGTTCCCCGGTTGCTCGATTTTTATTGATCTAAATTGATTTTTGCGTTCTCCTTGCAATGTTTTTTTTGTGTTTTCAGTTTAGCGGCGATTTAGCCGTTACTCGAGTAGACTAGGGGAGCCGCACCCTCAGCGAGGCTTAACATTAAAAGAAAGCGCATGCCCATCACGAATCAATGGAAACTTACTGCCAATATTTACCAAGCCTCACTGTGGGCTCCTCGGTCTATCCCACCGTGCCACCGGACGGTGGCCTCCCAGCCTAACTTGGCTGAGTGTCACAGCCCCCAGAGGCCAATTGGTGAGCTACGGAGAAAAAGCCTCGCCTTCTATCGTACAAGTGCCAGGGGGGTAAGTTCGGACACACCAGTTTGTGACCTCACCAGTTTTTAAGGATTTTACGCTGGTAAGCCACTTTGGTGTGTGCGAAACTCACCTCCCTGTGCCTTGTATTACACCACTCGATTTGGTTCCCTCCAGATAATAGGCCGCTTATTTCTTGGCTATTAGGTGAAGCACTGCGAGACAGACTGACACCCTTGGCCATTTGGTTCTAACTTAGAATACCCGGATTCCGGCAAAAGTCAGATTAACTCTAGTGCGGGTTTTCTTCAACCTACCCAACCACCGCCACATAGACTAATCGTTTAAGCTGTGGTGAATAGGGTAGGGGTTCTTCATGCCCTCCTCTTGGGTCGGTTGCCTTAGGTTTAACTTTAATTCGCTTGAGCCCCAATTCGAATTTTGCTGGATCATACGGGTATGAGGCTCTGCTCGAAGCGCTGCCAGCCTTGAGCTTTTTGCGAGCTTGTTAACCCTACGAGCAGAGCTGTTTCGTGGCTAAAACTGATTGGTAAGTAGGTGGCTATGGATGCTTTATTATTATTTTTAATCGGTTAGGATCATTTAGCAGGATTCGAAATCCCGTCAGGTTCAAGCTGTTTGGAAAACAAGCGTAGAATAAGTAGTACTAATACAACACAATGTACTGACTGGTATATCTATTTGGCGGTTGCTTATCTTAGCGGGAAAGGGACCCTTCGAGCCTTGTCTTAGCTAGTGAAGGTATTTAGAAGTTCTCCTACAGTATTCAGTATCTCTAAGGGTAAATTGGAACCTATGTAAGCGCCCCAGTGTCTCTGCCGGCACAGCGGATATGATGGTTAGGTGATCGCAAAGTTAGATCCTTGAGGCTGTTCCAGAGTTTTGATGGCGGGCATGGTTGGATGATCGAGTTCTTGTGAAACGTCAAAGCCTTATCCCACTTGAGGTCTACCGTATTATCCTAGGAACCCCCTAAAATTCTTTGATTCAACATTTCGAATTACACCACCCGTACTGATCGCAAGCGCTTCGAGCAACATGGCACAAAATTCATCGCAAAGCCTAAACATCGTCGACAATATCAACTCTTTCAATGTTGTCAACGTCAATACAGTGATATCCGATGAGGAGAATCAGATCCGGGAGTGGCTATCGCCCCTAAGACCTCACCAGCGGCACCAAGGCGTGCGAGCCGACAGACTCGATGGCGTCGGCGATTGGTTTCTAGAAACCAGAGAGTTCCGGAAATGGAGTAACGGGGATGATGGATCCCTTGAGCGAGTGTTATTTTGTTCCGGGGGCCCAGGTGTGGGAAAGACATATCTGTGGTAAGAGCACCCCTCTTTCGGAAAAGGAAAAGAAAGCATATGTCACTGACAAGTATAAAATATCAGTTCCCTAGTGATCGACAGCTTATGTGATCAGGCGGGAGAAAAGGACCTAGCGGTCGCTTGGCTGTATTGCGATTTCTTTGCCCACCAAGAGCAGTCCGCAACGGCCATGCTCGGCGCTATCCTAAAGCAACTTGTGAGCACGAGAGGGATACCGGAGAATGTACGGCAGACGTTTCGAAAGTTTTCCGACCGAGGCCTACGATTACCCGATATAGTGGGAATGCTGAAGACGACTATCTCATTGCTACCCCTGGTTTATATCTGCATCGACGCCTTGGATGAGTCCACTCAGAAGAGTCGACAGAAGCTGCTTGGGTCACTACGAGAGGTTTTTCAGGAGTCGCCTAGTACCCGGGTGTTAATTACCGGGAGGCCTCATGTAGAGGAGGAAGTAAAGAAATACTTCACTAATGTTATTACAGTACTTGTCAGTCCGACTACAGGTGACATTAAGGCATACTTGGATGCGAGGTTAGGTACGGACCCAGAGCCCAATGCGATGAACTATGGTTTGCGGAGGGATATTATGAGAATAATTCCGGAAATGATTTCCGAAGTGTAAGTAGCTATATCGGATACTTCCACAATACGTGCAAGGGCAATCAGCTGACACTGGTGGATAGATTCCTCCTCGTTTCACTAAATATTGACGCAATTCTGGAAGAGGTGACCATCTACGCGAGAAGGGAAAAGCTTGAAGAGATGACAAAAGGGAAGGGACTAGGAGACGCGTACACGGCAACTCTCAGCCGGATCCAGTCACAGAATGGAAGCAAATCGAGGCTCGGCATGGAAGCCCTTATGTGGGTATCACATTCCCAGCGGCCATTAAAGGCTCTTGAGCTATGCCAGGCGCTGGGGGTAGAGAGAGGGAAAACAGACCAGAATTCTCCGAATATACCTGCAATAGAAACCGTGCTACGCTGTTCGCTGGGGCTTATCACGATCGAGGCATCATCATCTACGGTCCGGCTTATTCACTTCACTCTCCAAGAACATCTATCCAATGGGTCCTCCCTGTTCCATAGTCCGCACTCAATGATCGCCGAGACATGTTTAACCTTCCTCAACTTCCAGTGCGTTAGGGACCTGTCAGCTGCCCTTGATTCGCCACCGGTTGCAGTCCCCTTTATTGGTTATGCCTCTTGTTATTGGGGAGCTCATGCAAGAAAGGACTCAAGGGAGCTCAGCCAAAGCGCGAAATTACTAGCATTAAGATTTCTTGACAGCTATGATAAGCATGTATGGTCCAAGCTGCTCTTAATTCATGAAAGAGATTGGTGGTGGCACCGATCTGAACAAAACGGTAGTAATGCTGTTGAAGGATTCACTGGGCTTCACGCCGCAGCCTATCTGGGGATTGTGGAGATAGTGGGCTCTTTGTTGGAGAAGAGGGTATGGGATGTTAATTCAACCGATTGCGAGGGAAATACGCCATTTGCCTGGGCTGCTAGGAAGGGGCATGAAGATACTGTAAGAATGCTACTGGCACGACCGGATGTTAAACCCGATACAGCGAACGCGGATGGTCGAACACCACTCTTGTGGGCCGCTGCGTGTGGGCACAAAGGCGTGGTGGAAATACTCATGGAACGGACGGATGTAAATCCTGATTGGAGAGATAAATATAGACAAACAGCACTCTCGTTGGCCGCTGAGTATGGTCGTGAGGGGGTGGTTGATATTCTCGTGAAACGGATGGACATCAATCCTAACATGACTGACAGATATGGCCGGACTCCGCTGTCGTCCGCCGTCTCGAATGGATATGAAGGAATAGTGAAGATACTCCTGGGGCGAGTGGATATCAAACCCGACACGAGGGATACAAACGGTCTAACACCACTGTCTCAGGCCGCCTGGGATGGGCACGAGGGAGTCGTTATGATGCTGCTGGAGCGAGCAGACGTCAACCCTAACACGGCAGATAATTCTGGGCAAACACCGCTCTCGCTCGCGGTCGCCAATAGGTGTGAGGGTGTTATGAGGATGCTGCTAGGGCGAATAGATGTTAACCTAAACATCCCAGAGAGTTTTGGCCAACTCCTTCTTGGCAAAGCCGCCTATGTGGGAAATGAAGGAGCTGTGAAGATGCTACTGGAACGGGTGGATGTCGACCCTAATGCTACGAACCAATATGGACGAACGCCACTCTTTGCAGCCGCTTGGAAGGGACATGCGGGAGTCGTTAAGATGCTGCTGGAACGAGTCGATGTCGACCCTAATACTCCAGATGAAGATGGCCAAACACCACTCTTCAGAGCCGCCTTCGAGGGCCATGAAGGAGTCGTTAAGATGCTACTAGAGCGGGACAATATCAACCCCAACACTGCGGATAAATATGGTCAAACGCCACTCTTTGGAGCCGCTTGGAAAGGACATGAGGGAGTCGTTAGGATGTTGCTGGGACGAGTCGATGTCGACCCTAATACTCCAGATGAAGGTGACGAAACACCACTCTGCAGAGCCGCCTTCGAGGGCCATGAAGGAGTCGTTAAGATGCTGCTAGAGCGGGACAATATCAACCCCAACACTGCGAATAAATATGGTCGGACGCCACTCTGCAGAGCCGCTTGGAAAGGACATGAGGGAGTCGTTAGGATGTTGCTGGGACGAGGCGATGTCGACCCTAATACTCCAGATGAGCATAGCCAAACACCACTCTTCAGAGCCGCCTTCGAGGGCCATGAAGGAGTCGTTAAGATGCTACTAGAGCGGAACAATATCAACCCCAACACTGCGGATAAATATGGTCGGACGCCACTCTTTGCAGCCGCTTGGAAGGGACATGCGGGAGTCGTTAAGATGCTGCTGGAACGAGTCGATGTCGACCCTAATACTCCAGCTGAAGATGACGAAACACCACTCTGCAGAGCCGCCTTCGAGGGCCATGAAGGAGTCGTTAAGATACTGCTAGAGCGGAACAATATCAACCCCAACACTGCGAATAAATATGGTGTAACGCCACTCTTCGGAGCCGCCTGGAAGGGACATGAGGGAGTCGTTAGGATGTTCCTTGAACGAGTCGATGTCGACCCTAATACTCAAGACGGAAATGGCGAAACACCACTCTGCAGAGCCGCCTTCGAGGGCCATGAAGGAGTCGTTAAGATACTGCTAGAGCGGAACAATATCAACCCCAACACTGCGAATAAACATGGTCATACGCCACTCTTTGTAGCCGCCCGGGAGGGACATGAGGGAGTCGTTGAGATTCTGCTAGAGCGGAACAATATCAACCCCAACACTGCGAATAAATATGGTCATACGCCACTCTTTGTAGCCGCCCGGGAGGGACATGAGGGAGTCGTTAGGATTTTGCTGGAACGAGTCGATGTCGACCCTAATACTCCAGCTGAAGATGACGAAACACCACTCTGCAGAGCCGCCTTCGAGGGCCATGAAGGAGTCGTTAAGATACTGCTAGAGCGGAACAATATCAACCCCAACACTGCGAATGAACATGGTCATACGCCACTCTTTGGAGCCGCCTGGAAAGGACATGAGGGAGTCGTTAGGATGTTGCTGGTACGAGTCGATGTCGACCCTAATACCCCAGATGAAGATGACGAAACACCACTCAACAGAGCCGCCTTCGAGGGCCATGAAGGAGTCGTTAAGATGCTGCTAGAGCGGAACAATATCAACCCCAACACTGCGGATAAATATGGTCAAAGGCCACTCTTTGGAGCCGCCCGGGAGGGACATGAGGGAGTCGTTAGGATTTTGCTGGAACGAGTCGATGTCGACCCTAATACTCCAGCTGAAGATGATGAAACACCACTCTGCAGAGCCGCCTTCGAGGGCCATGAAGGAGTCGTTAAGATGCTGCTAGAGAGGGACAATATCAACCCCAACACTGCGAATAAATATGGTCAAACACCACTCTTCGGAGCCGCCTTGAAAGGACATGAGGGAGTCGTTAGGATGTTGCTAGGACGAGTCGATGTCGGCCCTAATACTCCAGATAGACATGGCAAAACACCACTCTTCGCAGCCGCCTTCGAGGGGCATGAAGGAATCGTAAAGGTGCTACTAGAGCGAGTGGATGCCAACTCCGATATGCCAGATCTCACTGGCGAAACACCACTTTCGCAAGCTCGGAAGCGTGGTCATCACGCCATTGTGAAATTACTCTCTAAACACAAAAATTTAATTCCCTTGTCAGGTAGCGATAAATCTACAACGCTTTACTCGCCCCTGCCGCCCGATCTAGATCAGCGCCCCTCCAAACGGATCCGTAGGGTTTAATTTCCGATACCGAAACTTAGAACACCTCCCCACTCTCTGAATTTCCACCCCACCATCCTAGGCCGACGGCTAGTTTGCCCTTTAGCTCTCCCTACACGCCCTCCGTCTCTTCCTCCTTCTACTAGCTCATCTGCATTTCTTTCCATTTTTCCCCCTGTTTTCTGATTATTTCTCCTTTTGGTCCTTTTCCGGCTCCGTTATCTCACCAGGAAAGCTACGGGATAATTTTCCTTAGACTAATTATACCCAGTGGGATGGGCGAATGACTAGGGATCAATTCGCTCAATTTGTTTCGTTGATTGCAATAGAAGTAGCATTTCCTCTTACCTTTTTTCTCTCTTCTTTCTTCTATAATATACTCTCTTTCCTCACCGCTAGCTTCAAGACGTATATATTTTACTCTCTAAACCCTCCTTGCAAAATTAGAGGTTTTCTTCCACTTTTCTTTTAGCATTATCGAATAGAATTCCCCTTATTTCTCCACAGCTTTCGGATAGGATAGGAAACAAGCCTGGTCGAAAGAAATGGTTTTACGTGATACTTTCCAAATATGTGTATCATACCAGCGATAGTCCAGCTTACTTTCATCCCTTCTTCTATTTTTCTATCATGTATTATATCTCAATGTGCCTGCTCCTCAACATCGATTCCCACCGTTACCCCCATTTCCGGCGCCGGTTCCGTTAAATTTTGAGTAATGCCTCCTTGGAATTGGGGTGTTCATTTAGTGCACAATTCGGATATTATATTTTATCGAATGCGACACTTGTAACACTACCGGTAGTAGTGTTATTGTGCCCGACCTCCCCCGCGATCAAACAAAAACAGTCAACATGTGAGATCCAATGATCCCACTTAATACAAGCAGAACAGTAGAAAAGCTCTTGGAATATATGTAGATCATCTAACGCTTTTCACCTAGGAAATTATCAGAGGAAATGATCAGAGTGGGCACAGTGGCCGATGGCGACTGGATCCCCCACCGAACTTAAAAGCCGAAAAACATTGCACCAAAAACATGAAGGTTGTTTCTCATTAGACAACGCCAATAAGTTACTGCGAAACCAAAAGCAAAAAAGGCTCAAAAATAAAAAATAAAAACTTTAGAGAAAAATGTGAAAATAATATAAAAAAAAGGGTTGGGCCAATAATAAAAAAATTACAAGCAGATGGGGCCTGAAGATGACGAAATGAAACAGTCCCGAGGGTCGGGGCTGACATGAGTGAAGTGAGGGTATAGTAGGGAGCATTTCTCTTGCCGTCGGGGTGGCCTATGGCTATCCTAGGGTCGGTGGGCTAGAGTTTAAGTTACTCAAACGGTGTTCCCCACTCCCACATGCAGGCCTTCCAATGGGCTAACCCGGGTCGAAAAAGGGTCGACCCGACCCAACCCAGCCCAACGAATATTGAGCCCATTGGGTCCGTATGATACATGAAGGAAAGGCTTCAAATATAGATATAAAATTCAAGTTCAGCATATATTAGAGTAAAATTATTAGAATACAGGATGGGAGAGGGGGGGATTGCAGCCGGGGCAGGGGCATGAGGGAGTCGTTAGGATGTTGCTAGGACGAGTCGATGTCGACCCTAATACTCTAGATAGAAATGGCGAAACACCACTCGTCAGAGCCGCCTTAGAGAGCCCTGAAGAAGTCGTGAAGATGCTGCTAGAGCGGAATAATATTAACCCCAACTCTGCGAATAAATATGGTTAAACACCACTCTATGGAGCCACCTAGAAGGGACATGAGGGAGTCGTTAGGATGTTGCTGGGACTAGCCGATGTCGACCCTAATATTCCAGATGGAAATGACAAAACACCACTCTTCGTAGCCACCTTTGAGGGGCATGAGGGAGTCGTAAAGGTGCTGTTAGACCGAGTGGATGTCAACTCCGATACAACAGATCTCGCTGGCGAAACAGCACTTTGGCAAGCTCCGAAGCGTGGACATCATGCCATCATGATATTACCCTCTGAACACCAAAATTTAATTCCCCTGTCAAGTGGTGACAAATCTACAACGCTTTCCTCACCCGAGCCGCCCGATCTAGATCATCGCTCCTTGAACAGGGTCCGTAGGTTCTAATGTTCAATACAAAAGCTTAGCACTCCTCCCTACCCCTCAACTTTCCACGAGATCAACCCAGGCCGGCGGTTCGTTAGCTCATTAACACTTCCACCCATGGGCTATATCTCCTTGTTCTGTCATCTGTATTTCTTTCTACTTTTCGCCCTTCTTTCCCACTCTTTCTCCTTTTGGTCCGTTTGCGGCTCCTTTGTCCTACCAGAAACCCTACGGTACAATTTTCTATAGACTTCAATGATACTCTACCCTATGGGCGGGGCCAGTGACTGGGGGTCAATTCGTCCGAGTTGTTTAATCGGTTTGCACAGCTATCAAATTTTACTAGAATAGCATTAGCATTACATCATACCTTTTTTCTCTTTATATGCTTTTTTCTATATACTCTCTTTTCCCACCACTAGCTTCAAGACATGCATCCTTTATTGTCCAAACCCTTTTGTAAAATTAGAGGTTTTCTTGCGCTTTTTCTTTTAATATCATAGAATAGAAGCTCCATCTCACTTCTCCACAGCTTTCCAATGGAGGGTGGAAAACAAGCCTGGTCGAAAGATATATAGTGTTTATTATACGACATGCTAGAAAAGGTCTAGATCTAAGTCTACTTTCTTTTCAATTCCCCATTTTTCTATTATGGTGTCATGACTCAAATCTCGTGCTCCTTCGTATACATTCCCGTCATTATCCCTCTTTTCTGCTCCAGTTTCCTAAATTCTTAAACCGGGCCCCAACTCCCCCCAAATGATGGCTGAACCCAAACCTGACCCAACCCAAAAATTCCCGGGCCACCCGAAAAGCCCAAATTATTCAAGAGCAGAGATTAATCCAATTTCATTAAAAGACGTCAATTATTTTAACTTGAGTACTTGAGAGACTTTGAAGCTAAGTTGATTCTAGGAAAAACAGGTGATTAGAGTTGAATGAGAGTTAGTGACCATCACCTGAATGAGGAAAACGAGGAACATCTAGAAAATAGCTTAAATAGGAAGAATTGGCTAAGGGGATGGGTTTCCTAAATACTTCACGAGATACCCCCCACTCCAGTCCTTGATTACCGGCTTCAGAGACATTGAAGTACTTGGAGGGTATCCGAACTAAGAGAATAGCATGAATCACAAATCATTTACTTTGTGCCTAAGAATATTCTACCCAGTTCTGGAGACATAGCCGGCACGATGTGAATATTAGCATTCCCGATACTCTATCATCCACAAAGGAGTAGGTCATATTCATACTTAATACCACTGATCTCTACCAATAGCCCAAGAGGCTATTCCGGTTTACCTCAGTGCCAAAACTGCAGTGCCAACTGTTTTCACTTCTGTAGTGAGATCGGTGTTAGAACGGGACAAGGAATCTGGTATGACAAAAAACTGTTCACCTCATCATCTTCATCGTCGAGGTAAACATGCAAAATGTTGCTTGGGATATCAAGTAAAATTTGAGAGGAAGTTCTGGGAGAGTTGGGGTAGGAAGAGAGAAGAGTTTGCTAAGATCGTCTTTAAGGTCCGACACAATTGAAGAATAATAGCGCAGTGTTGAGGCATGCGATATTCCCAAATCTTAGAGAACAATATTCCTTAACAGAGATGACTTGGATGAAATGGGGTAATTAAAAATATGAGGCTGAAAATTTCTCAACAAAACACTAGCTTGGGGATGACGCAAGTCCTGGGGTTCACAGCTCTTTATGAAGATGAGTGATATTGTGTGATTTGATAGACATAAGTGACTCTTCTCACATTTCTAGTACCCACTACAGGCCCGGCTGATAGCCCCTTAGGGTAAGTGTACGGTAGTTTATCCTATCGTATCGTATTTTACCCCCTGTAAACCTCACTTTCGAGCGATATTGGTAAGCGAGTGATGTGCTGTGATGGCACTTGCTGAATGAGAAGTTTTGATTAAATTTTGTATGTCTCAGAGGGTATCATATAAAAAATCGAATTTCGTTAAAGAGTCAAAGTTCCTGTTGATATGTTTGGGCGAGTGCCACTCAAGGATTAAGCCCCGGAGGCAAGATCCGCTTATAAATTATGGTAGTTGTTATCTCACTATAGCTGACCACACCCCAATCTCACAACCTTTATCCGAGCCTATCATAGTGTAGTGCAGAGTCCTGTGGTGAGCCAATGCAACTCCACAAACTCTAGAAACTCTGCAAACCGTTCTACAATATTATTAAATTACAGCTATTCTCCAAACTCTATTTTCTCTGAAAGCTACATTCCAGTTCGGGAAAGAGCAGTGTATTTCTTATCTCGGGCAAGGCGAGAATATACACCCTTATACAACTGGCTGACTATTTTTTTCCCACGGTTCCATTTTTCTAATCGAAACATGAAATATTGACTTTGGATCACTGATATCCCAGTCTTTCAGCATTCCAGGTATTACAGGTCCACCGGCACACAGAATTCAACGGCTCATTTTGCCAATCGGATACGAGATTAAGGAATCAAAGACATAACTCAAGGGACTAGGACAAGATGTAAAAGGTTAAATGAAATTTATTCTTATCTGACGAATCAACTATCACAATAAAAAGTTTCTTATCTGCCATGCACGACACTCCCCCTCCTAAGCACACTGTACAGTACTCTGCATCTCTCTAGTGTTCCTACCAACCCCCTAACCCCAGGCCCAGGGGGGCACAAATACCGCATTTTCTGGTGATACTATATACTCGTTTCCGCGCTAAGAGGTCAGAATAAGGTGCCTTATAAAATGTCCCCTCCCGGTTAGTTATTTCCTTGGAATAGAGGACAAATATCTCGAAAGCAACGTCCAGGGTAAATATTTGTGAAAATCCTACTCTAAAGGCTACTCTCCACTCAAAGGAGCTCGTGTATTTCGCCGCACTTTCTTTCGACATCTTAGCGTAAAACAAGCCATCCAATGGGTTGACCCGGGTCGAAAATGGGCCAACCCAACCCAACCCAAACCCAACGAATCTTCAACCCACCCAACCCAACCCAAGGAAGCAAGACCCGGGTTTGCCCAACGAACCCGTTGGGTTATTGAAGAAATAGCAAGCTACTCTGGTTAAGAAAAATATGATTATATTAGGTATTACGAGTGTTATATGCTTACAATAGTTCAGAACCAACGAGGGTGGGGGAGGCGAATAGAAGTAATAGATATTACAGAGTGAGGGAGGAAAGAATAACATCAGTGATAGAGTGTAATTAGGAACCAGAATACCAACTGCGGAGACACTGAGTTGCTTGAATAGTTTCCGGATTGAGGGAATGGTAAAGAACTTGAAAACAGGCAATAAACAACAAATTGGAGCAATACCAGATAAGCAGTCGCGTAGGAGGGCAGGCAAAAAATAATGTTAACTTGAGGAAAATAGTTCAAGCTCGTATTGAGTGTCTTTAATCCTTCAGAACGAATGATCCTCCGAGACCCCTAATCACTCTTAGGTCTAGCCTTTCTAAAGACTATTCAAATTTAGAGAAACCTCCGTTTTCACCTTTCTACTAACAGTAAATACCGTCTTAGAATTCTGTGGTTAGACTACAGTTTCCATGGTAATCGCGACAAAGCAAAGGGAACGATGTTCGTCGGGTTCATTGGGTAACCCGGGTTACTCTCCCTTCAACCCAACCCAACCCAACGAAGCTCCAGCCCAAACCCGACCCAAGGAACCCGACCCAACTCAATGAATGACCCGGGTTAACCCACCCAAGGCCGGACCCATTGGATGGCTTGGCGTAAAAACGAGTTTCGCCAGAAAATACCGTAATAGATCAGAAGCAAGACCATCCCGGTTTGGTTACCTGCCCACAACAGCAATACTATCTACCATGATAATAATTATTATATATATCTCTGCATTTGATACTCATAAAATACAGTATTTACGCAGTATTATGTAAAGAAATTTATACCATAAAAACCCCTTCTATGCCCACGATATTCCTATTCGCAATACTGGTATAATATATACCCACTATACCCGCTCACTGTCTCAAATAAATAGACTAGAATAGAATAGAATAAAACCCAAGGCGGTTCTATCTTTGTTTCTTTCTCCCCATTCCCTCCTTTTTACTATGGGGTATTTGTAACCCCCTCACTTATATCTCCATTAAATTACGCCTCAAAGTATTTGCCCTATTTTTTACTTTTCTTTTCAAATATGTCTCGCCGGGGGTATCATTCCAGCGTCTAGCAAATCCACCCTACCGTACAGTACATCACCCTATATACTCTATGATACTGTACATAAACCTACAATTCATCTCGAGTTTACCGTTATCCCCTTTCCATTATCCACAAACAAACAAACAACAGCTTTCTCGCATATGTTTCTTTCTTTATTTCCTCTATCATTTCTTCCTACCTTATTTGGTTGCACCTTATGTGGTGGTGGTGGTGGTGGTGAGGCATCGTTAGTTGAGTCTTGATTATCCGGCAGCATTTTCGTATTAGCCAGGCATCTTGAAAACACTCTCCCTCTTCAAGTTTCGTGGCCTATCCCGGGCTGGAAGCCATGACACAGTACGTTATGGGCCGGAAATCATATTGGGAAACTGGTTCCTTCTCATGAAGGATGAGGTCACTGATCTTCTCTTATATATATGTCCAGCCATTTAACCCTTTCTTTTGATTGATCGATTGATTGATTTATCGTAAGCAAGAATGATACGGCGAGTTGAAGTTCCTTACGCAAAGTCTTTACCGTTCCGCTTCCCCACGTTGGAGACTTATTCTAACAATTCGAAGCTAAATAGTAAGCGAGTGAGCGATCATGATCGCCTTCTCTTCACGGTATGAAATCGCTTCTTTTTTTTCTTTTTTCTTTTCAGAGATTGAGGTGGAATCTATGTGTTAGATCAGGAGCGTATTGGGAGTTTCAACGTACACACCCTTAGGAAGATGCCATGTGCCTTTATCAAGAAAATAATATCATACATGAATGAATGAAAGATAAGAGGGGCAAATAGAAAGATAAACTACACTCCTTCCCATCCGCCGTTACCATTCGCCAAGATCCCGACAAATATCATAAGCAAATCAACGGAACTGAACTAAATATAGATACTATAAACTAATGCAAAGACTCCTAGAGCATCCCTCCTCCAAACCTATATATCACATGGCGTATCCCACAGACAATGCTATCTCCCATCTCGTCACTCCAATATCATACCGGCAACTCGTTTTCAAGACTCCCATCCTGGGTGAGAGCCCCTGTGCTCCACTCACTCACTCCCTCGCCCGATAAGACAATCTCCCGAAGAAGATATATACAAGTATGATAGAAAGATATACGGTAATTCACAGAGCCAATCATAAGTGAGTAACCAACCCTCTTTCACACTACCCAACCACAACCAAATTAACAATATAAGCACCTTAGCAAGAGAAATACTATAGATTGATTCCAAAACGGCGCTCGCAAGCTCATATCCCGGAAAGCGAGAACCATATTCCGACCTACCCAGAGTGGCTGCAGCGTGGGCTGCCTTGATTTATTGACACTGCATTGGTTTTTTTTTTCCCTACGGTCTCAAGCGTATCCACCCAGACCCTGTACTATACTGTACTCACAATTGGGCCTAAGCACTACCCAATGATCCACGGGTAATACAAGGGCAATTGAGCTCAGCTTTTTAATTAACTCTTTTGCACCGTAAAATTCGCTACACTGTGGGGGTGCCCTCACCGATCTGAAATGATCGAGGGAGGGAGGGAGGGAGGGAGGGAGGGGAAAGGATAAAGATAAAAGGTGCGAATACATATCATGTCCAAGCTATACCATATCTCTCATTCTACTTATCCATGCATTTAGATATTTTAGGATGGCTCAAAATTCCTAGACGTGAGAGCCGGTGAGTATTCATCCGCTAAGACGAACCTGGCTATCTCCTACAAGGAAAGTTTCGATCCTCGATGTCTCTGCACAAAAGGGAACCCTAAAGAAGCAATAGTATCACGAAGGAGGGATGTCATACGGCTCGTAAGAGAGCCGGTAGAATAACACCACCTATAGGTCCGGGGCCAGTATGACCTCGATGTGATAAGGCAGACCATTGACCAAGAAAAGATGAAACACTTTAGTAGCTCATGAGAAAGATATTCTTCGCATGAGAGGAAATGGGCATCTACCAAGGGGGTCTGTCGGACCAAAGACAAAAATAATAAAGGGGGTAGAAGCAATTACACTAGCGCTTCATTTAGATCTGACTCCAATAGGACTTCGCATCGAATTTTGAGAGGTAAATCATCCTGTGGCTAATGGGCCGTGAACGCACTATCCTTGAATCCTCAAAGGCAAGCCTTCAAGCAGCTATATTGATTTGCATGCGTAGATGAGCTAAATCGTGATGATAAGCCAACCGAACCAAGCGTCAAGTTACATATCTCCACACCTACACCTTCGGACCTTGCATACCAGACATCATCCATACCAGGGGTCAGGGCCAGCACACCATGCCTCCTGCGCTCTATTCATGCATCAACTCTATTACGTAGGCAAGCCACGGCCGGGGAGTCCACGTTGATCCAATAATCACGATTCGAATGGTATTTCCAGATGGCCTAAGGTTACCTACACGGCTCCAAACATCAGTCCAAGCCTACCCCCACACTGCCAAGAGGGTTAACCAAATATGAGGCCCTACTGGATGCTTCCCCGCGGACATGGCGAAGCGCCCCAGCTACGGCATGGCTGACTTCCTTCGCAGGGTGTACAGACAGTAGAGCATCGAGGCTAGGAGAATTGTGACAGCGCAAGAGAAGCCTGCAGGTAGCAGTACCGATTGGATACAATCCCCTTCCACACATGCGAGACAACATAGCCAGAGGGGAAAGTGCAGGTTAATACTCAACAGAACTAACCAGGGTTTCCCAGGCCTCGGACTCCCTTCATAGAATAAGGATGAGGGCGAAGATGCGAGTGAGGGATATTCAGACCTGCCCGCATGACCAGTTGTGAGCTTCCTCGATAGGCCACACGAAACTGACAGCCGCTGAGGGGTGGCAGGAAAGACATACCTTTACCGCCATGTAACGCTCGTAGAAATTTCGAGCCAAGTTGCGAAAGAAAACGCCGGAATGGGGGAAGGGCACGGCCTTAGCGTATCGGGGCCTGTCAATTTTAACGACAAAAGCACCAAGTCAGACCCATAATGAGATAGGCTCATGAAGGTCCCGGCGAATATTAAAGTTCAGGATCAAAGAAGCTGATCGGGGCTAAAAAGGACGACCCTGGGCATTGACCCGGTTTCATTGTCAAGCTGGCTAATTATAAGCGTGAGCAAATCTGCAAGCCGGGAGGAGAGAAACAGAGGGGAAGAAAAAGGAAAGATACTGGCCTTGAGGGGTATAATATCAGAGAGAAGGAGAAAAGAAAAAAAATAAAGAACCCCCATTGCGCACAACACGCATCCACGGGGTTCCACCACAGATGAGTCCGGCAAACCCCAGGAGAACAGCTCAGCAAAATAAAAATGAAAACAGTAATACAAGGCCCATGGCTAACTCACACGGCACATAGAGAATAACGGGCAAGTGCTATAGGTAAAGGTGACGTGCCTAGAGCAGAGGGGGAAGCTTGACAAACACAGACATGCAGCGCAGAAGCTGGCACGAAGTTACGGCATGCATTGCCCACATGTCACCCATTACCAGTCCCATTGCAAACCCGCTAGGATGATATCTCGTTTGGCACCCGACGAATAGCAGTGAGGAGTGGGCCTTAGCCCTAAGAGTATATGGTCTGATTGAGGGTAGTGGATGGGAGGCGAACGAAAAAGCATATACTGCCGCACAGAGCGTTTGTACGCCTCGCTTTCTAGCCGGAAGGCTTCAACCGTCAAACCAAAGCTCTCGCTATGCCTGATATGACCTCCGAAAGGTCGGATCAATGCCCCGCTGCTAGCGCCAGTCATAGAACCGTATTCCATGGAAGTGGGTTTTCAGTTCTCAATGCTGATTGCGCCCCCTTATCGTCGGCCAGTCCGCAATCGCCTATGATAGATATAACAGCGCCTGCAACGTGCAAAAGGTAAAAAAAAAATTGCCACCTTAACTTACAAGAGCAGCCCTACCCCAAGAATTCCCAGCCCAGCACCAGTAGCCCCATTCCCAGACAATTAACTAAGCCGGCGCTATAACCAGCATGATGGTCTCCAAGCCAGTGAAATCCCGGCGGTTATCAACGAATTTCAATCAATCAATACGAGGAAAAAGGGAGCTTAATCTCAACGGTAACTCCATCCAATTCCTTCTAGCCTACCACCCTTGTTTATCTTTCTACCATTCCTCGTGTAGAGAGAGTGGTTGATTCATTTTCTCTCACTCGCTCAACCTCGGCGGTCTGTGCCGCAGCTGAAGCAAGAGTCTCAGAACGGCAATCGCGAAGAGGCATCGAGATTATGGCTGGCTGAAGGCATGAAAAGGGCCACCTTGTAGAAATTCGCCATAGTCCGCGAATCCTCCGAAGAGAATATGAGTATATAGAATATTTTCGTTGGGTGTGGCATGGGGATTGCGTGTAGTAAATTTGCCAATCAAATTGTGGCTGAAGTACGTAGAGTACGGTTGCCAGCCCCAACCACATCTAGCATATGCAGTACTAACGTAATACTCGTTGCTATTGTTCGGCGTCCAGAACCTGTGATCCCAGTCGGTGGTGGTCGTCAACAAACGTCAAGCCAGGAAGGTGAACTCATCTTCCGAACTCACCTTCAGCTGGAAAGTGTCAAGCCTTACCGAGATGACAACCATCGGACGAAGACGGTGACGTTTCAGACATAAAGCATTGCTGATCCCCTCTAAAGTGTCAGAAGCGACTTGGTACGGTAGGGGCAGTCTATTGTTATGACAGATGAAGTTCTGGAGTACATACCAAGCGCTAACACCGTGAATGCTTGTAAAAGTTATCGTACCGGCAGTCTATACCATAGGGAGCATAAGATGTTTTGCACGTTCAGTATTTTTTTTATTTGATTTTTTTCAGCCGCAAGTGACGCAGCCGATAGCTTCTCAACTTGATTTTTCTTGTTCGCCTCTATGATAGGGATATGATAGCAAGAGAAAAAGGAAATGACACTCACCAAGTAGCGATCATCTAGCCATTGTCCTGGGCAACAGAGTGAGGCGCCCGACGCCACACACAACGTTTGAAATGATTTTTATCGTAAATTACCTTCTGTTCAAGGCAACCGAAGCTCGGTAGCCAGGGATTTGTCGGTTACTTGTACCAGGCACACCAATAAGCATCCATTGCCCAGACAGACCAAGACACAAGAGAAGGCTCGAATTACCGAGATCTCCCGCCCTCGCCACCCCAGGATGATTCGTGGCTCATCGTCGTCAGCTTCGCCCTACACAACAACTTTTTCCCCTTCTCCCCAGAGAACTTCGGGGAAAAGAGGCGTTCTAGCCCCACCATCGAAGCCCATAGTTTGCTGTAACCCACGCAAAAAAGAGATAAGATCTATCGCATCATGGCAGACCACTTTCTTCCAAGTGAGCAAGGAGTCCCACTGACATAACTGCACTCGAATGCCATGTGGCGATTGAGAGCAAATCTGACCAATGAAGTGTTGAGAAAATGTGTCAGTTGATTGGCTGTCCGCCAGGGGTGTCCAGCATTTGCCACTTCTTTCCCTTTTCTTTTCCTCTTCTTTTTTCCGACCTCGGATGCGGGAGGTCAAGGGAAAAAAAAGCAAATACGGTATCATAAGAATGGGATCAAGTTAAGCTTATCCATTTGCCACAGTTCTCGAGGATTCGCTTACCGGTATTTACCGAGCAATTGTGTAGCAGCACGCTTGGCCCCGGTTCAGAGAAGAAAAGATATCCAAATTTTGCATCGACGCCCGTATGCCCGCCAGCCGTGAGTTCAAGACGAAGGCCGTTCGAAAGGGCCCTGAATACCGACACCGGGTATAAGAGACTATCAGATCAAATCCCTGGCGATCTGGCTAGTTAATCTCTGGGAGTTCTTGAGAGCGAAAAGTGGGAAGAACCGATCCATTCATGTTTGATGTACGACAGCAACTCCTTTTTGATCTGCAAATGAATTCCGACTAGGCAATGGAGTTTCGAAGCTCTCTCTGCTATTACTTTTGTTTGTTTTTGTTTGTTTTTTTCTTCACTCCGATACGCTGTCGCTCGGGGATCTCTGCTGACGACGACGAATGGATCACCTACTCACCCACTCACAACCGTTACAATAGCCACACTAGTTTCCCTATTCTTCCCCTAGTTTTATCCCTAAGTTCATCACAGGCACAAAATGCACATTGCAGATATTTCTGCTCAAACTTCCTCGAAATTCCGGGACAAATAACCCACACACTCGGATCAGCATCCAACTAACCCATACCGCGCAGCGGAAGTAAGATCAAAAAAGAAGGAAATAGCTAAAAATATAACATCGCAACAGCAAAGCACGAAGAGGAGAATGCGGAATGTAGAAAAACAAGGAAGATAGAGGAAAAAGCAAGAACCCGCAGATCTCGCCCATCCCAAGATTCCCGTTTCACATCCCCCCTTCCTCTTTCTGGGGATTCCATTAGCACACATCCGATCATTAGCACACATCCGACAGCTTCCTATATCGCATACTCTAGTACGATAGCAAAAGTTTAAGCGGCACTTTCCGGGCACCTACGCTGCAAGACACTACCCTGCAATGCATTTACTCGCTCACTTACTCGCTCACCCTGAACCCCCGCGCCCCTCCCTTCTCGGCCTCTAAGTCTACGGTAACCTGGGCACTCGAATTACTTGCCCGACATAAGTTAGCCATGATAGATCGCAGAGCACCTGTATAAGTTAAAGCTTAGTTTGTGAATCGGCGAAGGGGGGAAAAAAAAGGAGTATCATACTCAAGGCTCGGTTACCCGGCAGTTACTAACAAAACCAACCTACTCGAGTACAACTCCCTAGCTCCACACACTGCCATGGCAGCGAAAAAAGAGAAAAAGCCAAGCTTCCCATGTCGGCGCCTCAATGGGATTTCAAGAGTTTGCCACTTTTTTTGGGAGGAAGCAAAGTGAGATTGGCACTTTTCTGATAAAATTCCTTGACTTGCGGGAGTACGGTATCGGTAGCACTCCAGGGCACCCTTGGGTGGATGGACTGGCTGCATTTGGGATGTGGTGTGGGCATGGGGCGGATCTCGAGTCCGGCCGTGGGTGGGGAGGATTTGTACCGTAGGTACCGGTACCCGTAATTGAATGAGATTTCACGGCATTTACAATATCTTCCTAGCTCGGTGAAGAATCCCGCTCTTTCTTTTTTCTCTCACTGTATCACATTTGGCAAAACGGATTATCACGATGCCCCCTCCAAAGGGCAGAATTGGCAGATGCGTGATTCCTTCTACACCACTGCAGCACTTGCGCAGCAACTTAAACTTTTGTGAGGAGGTTTTTTGTTTTTTTATTGGTTCGTTTTTATTCTGATGCGTTTGTCCGGACAGACTTCCCGTTCCCCCTTTTGTTCCGCCTTTTCCCATTTTTTTCCCCCCAAGCCGCTCTCCCGGCCAGTCCCTTCTTCCTACCTGTTCGCCGCCCTGCCGAACTGGCAGGGGATTCAGCGGTGAGATTTAATTGTTTCCCTCTATCTCTCCCTCCTCAACTAACCAGTACTTAACTAGACTTTCTACCCATATCATTCTAGTTACAGTCCGTAGGAGATAATATCCTCCAGAGCTCCCGTGCTGCACCATAGCGTACGAATACCCATTTTATCAACTCACCGCGGATAAACTACCATGGTAGCTTAGTGGTCGATTGCTAGGAAAGAAATGTCTAGGAAGAGGGTTGGGGAGGGGGAGGAGCGATCCCAAGGCACCCTATTCGGTTGGTATCGCAATATCCGTCTTCCAGAAGGATTGCTCTTTTGTTGGGGTATAGATTTTTTGGTGATATTGTGCTTTTGGAACTTTCCTCGATCTATTGTGTAGATAGCGTTTTTTGATTGATGGCGTTCCTCTTCCCCCCCCCCCCTTGGGCTCATGTTTTATGAATCCCGTAGGGGGTTGTCTTGAAAGAACCCCAGCCGCTGGTGCTTTTCACAGAGGTTTGAGGTTGGGCCATGTATCGCGCTACGACCATAATCGTATCGAATCGAATCGGGGTCATCGGGTTGGCGGTGGATAACCTCTCATGATCTGGACTCTGAAAGGGGAGGCGGCCAAGTGCGGTACCGGTGCTGTACTGGTATGAGGGTCAACATCACCTTTCATATCACACAAGGGCACCCCTTCCTTTCTGTGCGCCTCACGCCACAGCGCGATCCTCCTACCCCAGCAGACTTTGTTCTGATCGTGCTGTCAATTTTTAATTGATACAGAAGCCTATGATACAGTACCAGCACACTTTCATGCAGGGGGTCGGATTGGATTCTTGGGATCTACTCGGCTCGTTGCGTACAGTAGGTACTGTACGCGTGGGGTCTTGCCTTTTTGCGGGAAACGCCACCTGTGGGGATTCAGCCAGCCTCACACCCCTCAGGGATATAGTCTAGGATATTATAGATGGAGCAGGGGTTGTACCTTCTTCAAAGGACAACCACGAGTATTGTAACCAACCTGTACTGTAAGCGGCCACTCTGCAGCCCCAGATCGTAGAGCAACCTTTCTAGGTCCTTTTGTCGAAGGGGGGTATTATGCACCGGGTTGTGCTGTACTCGAGTATAGAAACTACTTTTTCAGTGATGGTTAGGTTAGCCATTGTGATCACAAATAATTATCCGACAGTACGGTACATCATGCTCCTACCATAGGCGAAGGCCGCAGGGATGGAGGCGGAGAATATATTTTTTCCATTTTCCCTCTTTTCATTTTTCTTCTCCCCTTCCTCTTTCTTGTTCTATATCTTCAAGTTCTATTTCTTCTCACCGCAACCCAGATATCGTGCAGTAAACCATAAGTCCAATATCCCTTTAATTATTACGGCCATCGACTAGCTTGATCAAGGGTAGTGCTGGTATATATGATCAAAAACTAAGATATCCCTGGTTCCCCGTCGTTGACGCCTTCGACGGGCCCGCAGCAACCCTGCTCGCGGGAATTGAAAAAGTCTCAGCGCCACACTCCCGATTCCCGCTTGTGAGTCAGACTAGTCCTTTTCGGGGGTGCGGCGGGCTATGGGACAGTAGGAGTACCGTCCGAGAGCGTAACCGCAGTCTGTGTTTAAGGATTTTATTTGGGTTGCTTTTAGCCTATCTGTAGGAGGCAGTTACCCTATGTTTTTTCACCACACATTGTGCCATGTTTTCCTGTAGAGTAAGCTTGCCACACATATCATGCTTAAACACCTCCACTAGACTCACACCCACGGTACTCCGTGCGCCTAAATCTGGATCTATCCAACACACTCTCAACTTCAGCACCTCTCCACCTGAAAAATATCCCCAACTCCATCGTAATCTCCCCTCCTCCTGCTCTGAAGTTATTTGCACATTTGAGTACAGGATAAGCCGCGCAATCAATTCCTATTTCTCTCTCTTCTCCTCCTATTGTGTCTTAAACTATCGCTTTGCTTGTATCTCTACTTGTTATACTTCCTCTCTACCGCGGATGGCGATTCAACACTCACGCAACCATTGAACACAAGTTACGAATCACAGGTATGCGAGTTGGTACAGTGGGCCTATTTCACGCAATATTTTTCTCTCTTTCCTCTTCAGCCTCACCTCGCGAAATCAAGGAATTCCCAATACTATTATGGTGTTCCAGTCAATTTCTTCCCCTCATTCAGTTTGAAGCTTATTCTCTACGTATTCTAGCCCCGTTCAACATCTGGGTTTGCTCCTTATAATCTCCACTAGCTTCTTCCTTTCCTCCCCTCATCGAGCTTCCTGCTCCTTACTCTCGACTCCCCAATTCCCACTACCATTACCTTATCATCATCATCATCGTTATTCTTACTATTACCACCACCTTTGTGCTTGAATGCCAAAGAAAACGCACCTCTTCTAACATTTTCCAGCTGCATCTTTTTTTTCTTTCTCCTCCCCATAAGCACTGTGCCTGATTGTCTAAAAGATTCCCTACAAAGCTCGTATCACTTACCCTCTACCCGGTGTACCCCCCCCCCCCCCTACCCAACCGGGAACTTGGGCTTCGGTTTCGCCACCGCGAACAACCCTTATACCCCTCCCCCCCCACTCAATCCATCCATCCCCTGTGACGCGGCTGTGTCGCGAGCCTTCAACCTTCCAAAGTTACTACGGTAGTCTTACCAAGTCCCAAAAACTTCCCGAGGCACTTCCTAGATCGACTATCCATTTTCCCCAGAATTTTCCGCTGTCTCTTGTTAGGGTGCCTCACAAGGCCTACCTCATTTATCCATTCTATTATTTTCTTCTTTTCTCTTGGCCATCCCCTCGCACACTTTTGATCCTTTACTACCACCGCCCCGACACTTTGTCCAAATATATTACCCCCACGCTTTCCCAACCAAAACCTGGTTAAAACCTGTCCTTTCAACACCAACATTAGTCCTAGCTCTACTTCGAGATTCTCAATCTTGCTACGGGCGGAAGGAAAAATTCCCAAGGGCTGGCCTAAATAAAACAAAAAAAAAGAGAAGAAAAAAAGGGGAGGAAAGAAGGGTAGAGAAAAAAGTGAGTAATTACACTAGCATTTGCTATCCCCAGAAACATAGGATGGTCTTGTCTGAGTATTGTGTTGATGCCTCTTAAGACACATCCCCGTGTGCCTTCCCCTTCCCGCCCTACAGCTCAACTCGGTCAACTGGCTTGGGAGGAAAATCGTATCTGGATCACTGCCTATAAGTCACCATTAGCACTCGCCAGTGGGGGGCAAATTTAAGCTTCACAGCGTTTGGTTGACTGCCGGGGCTCTATACCATAAAGATCGCCATACATACAGCCCCCCAATTCCCGCCGTTGGAATAGGAACACGGAATAGACTGCAATCAGCTTTTTGTGATAAATAGGCTCGGTACGTGCGCCAAATATTTCCTCGGTCTTTTATTTTATGCATTTTTCCACAGAGGCAATATCATCTGCATATATCACCCGCCTTGATCCTCATCACCGGTGACCGATTTTGTTCCTTTCTTTCCCTCCTTCAACCCTATTCTCGCGCTCTCGGATTTTCACCAAAAGCGGCCGCTATGTACTAATTAGCCTTTTGGCCTTGCTTTTTTCTCTCTCTTTTCAACCAACCCATCAATCTTGCTAGACCCGGCCATCCTGCAAGACGTGTATTTGCCTAACTAACATCCTTTGCAGATACTCAAGAGATACCCAATGGGCGATGCGCAACAGCCTAGTGGACCCACGCGCAATCTAATAGTATCATCCACACCCCAAGGAGGGGGATACAAGGCGCATGAACGGAGCGTTGCACCCGAACAGCAACCTCCTACGACTCTCTCCACTAACCCAGATCCATATATCACATCTCATCCTGTCGCAGGAGATTTGGGAATGGCAGTTCAATTAGTTCAACAGCCTCAGGGATACTACTTTAATCAACCACAATACGTACAGGATCTCTCATTCCTGCCACAACGATCACACTCCACCCCCCATCACCAGCCTACCCAAACCATATCCAATCGTGCAAATGTTCCACGGTCTTTCTTCTACTCTCCAATACCAATACCACAACAAGGGGCCCATATCCCCCCTAATAATAACCGGGGATTGCAAGCGGGGCACTCTCCAGCAGGAGTAGCGTATCAGCCATCTCATCAAGCGCACCAGTATCATGGAGGCTCAGTATCTCCAACCCCGAATGGCCAATATTTTGTCCCTGGATACCAGCATACTCTTGTCGGTTCCTATGGCCAGCAATACACACAGGTCCTCACACACCATCGGGATCCACAGGCTCAGGTTCAGACAGGCTCCTACGCAGTTTCCTATTCTAGTCACCCTCACCATTACCCACAATCTACTGGCCCCACACAAGCACAATTCCCGCTTTGGTACGGGATTCAGATGAGTCCGCATTACCTTGTGCCGCCACAGTACGTCGCGCACCAGATTCCGGCTCAACAACTGCCGCAGCCGCCCCAGGGTCAAGCCCCACACGGCTATTATGGTAGGCGTCATAGCTACCCGCTGCGGCAGTTACCAACTAAACGGCGGGGGTCAGACTCGGAAGCGACTGGGGCCACCCAGTTTGTCGGGTATCCGGGGGTACCGCGTTGGGATGGTAGAACAGCAAATGCTGGAGTCGCGGGTCCTGGGATAGGAGTTGGTGGTGGTGGAGGAGATGCCGCGGGTGGATACGCTGAACCTTTGGCAAGAGGCCCTGGTCAGACCCACTACCCCCCCTCGGCACTTTCTCCTCCACAGCTTGAGCTGTCCCAGTCTAACAGCTCAGCGGAAACTTCAGGGATCCTAGCGAATACAACGACACCTGGAACATTGGATTCTTCTTTGCCTCCTTCATCATTACTACACCCATCTCTCCCACGGGGACCTCCCCGAAAGCCGAAGCAATCTGGCCACGCACTCTGGGTAGGCAATCTTCCGACTGGGGCCCAGGTAGTGGACTTGAAGGAATACTTCTCCAAGGATGCGAAGAATGATATCGAGAGTGTCTTTTTGATATCGAAGAGCAACTGCGCTTTCGTGAACTACCGGACTGAGGAGGCTTGCAGTGCGGCAATGGTTAGATTCCATGACTCGAGGTTTCAGAACACAAAGCTAGTTTGCAGGTTGAGAAGGAATTCAGCGCCCTCTGCTACTGCCGGTCAAGTGGCACCTATACTATCGGTAGATCCATCCGCTCACTCCACTCGAGATAATGTCGACGAGGCACTAGGTGTTGGCGAGACTGAGGAGGGCAAGGCTGGCGGGGTTAAAAGTCCGCCAGTTGGGCCTAAGGTCACTGCTAGAAGCGGGGGGAAGGATCGCATATTCATCGTTAAAAGTCTGACTGCGGAGGATCTGGACCTGAGTGTGCGAAACGGGATTTGGGCAACTCAAGGCCATAACGAATCCACTTTAAACCAGGCGTTCGAGGTGACTCCCCACCCTAAATCCTGACTTTTTTCGGAACCTACGTAACTAATCACAATCTAATTTTATAGACGGCAGACAACGTCTATCTAATATTCTCAGCGAACAAGTCAGGTGAATATTACGGCTATGCGAGAATGACTTCCCCGATTCTAGAAGATCCAACAGAGTTAGAATGGGCTCCATCTTCGCAACCTCACGAAGAATCGGATCTACCACGGGCAATATACACACCAGCAACCGCGCTGGCACCCCAAGGCCGGATAATCGACGACTCTGCGAGAGGTACTATATTCTGGGAGGCGATATCAGACGACGAAGTGCCCGATCCAATTGTCGCTACTGATGAAGAGGACGGTAACAACGAGAAGGGTCCTGTTGCGGTTGCAAGGGCCTGGGGCAAGCCTTTCAGGGTTGAGTGGATTTCTACCACCCGAGTGCCGTTTTATCGAACCAGGGGCTTGAGGAATATTTGGAACGCGAATAGGGAGGTAAAGATCGCCCGTGATGGGACGGAGCTGGAGGAGGCTGTGGGCAGGAAGCTTATTCAGATTTTCCATCGAAATGGGAATGTACCTGTGCCCGGGAGCCAGAATGCCCCTGCGCCTAATAATCCTGCCACGTGAGGGCAATCAGCTACTAGGCAATTTTTAAAGTAATCGGAACGTGAGTTACCTGATCGAAGGGGTGGGTTACGACTATTTCAAAAAGGAAAATTAAAAAAATTAGGTGCCTGCTATATCATAACCAGATCACTTGCATTTTCCATTTCCGAGTACTTAAAAATGGTCTAGTAGTGCTCTAGATCTTCGTGTCTTTGTTGATGCCTTTCTTTCTTTCCCTCTTGTTTTTTCTCTCTCGGAAGCTAATAGAGGGGTTCCTCTTCGCTCCGCCCTATAGTCTTATCTCTGTTTGGGCCTGGGTTTTTCGGGGCGGGGTTTCTTGGAGGCAAGCCGATTTTTTTCTCTTATGTCTCTCGTTTCTTTTCGAAAAAGGTGAGGGTGTTTCGAGGTACGGCACTGGTTTGGTCATGGAGTATTGAGGGTCATGTCTGGGTGTTTTTGCCATTTTGATACCATTTTCTTTCTTACTGCTCTTGGTTGATCGGGAGATGTGACTACGACACTGTGTTTTGCTCGCCTTCTCCGGCCGAGCCTCTTAATCGTGGCATTTTTTTCTCTCGATCTGCCCCAAACGGCATCTCATGTTAGGGGTTACAGTACCACTACGATTCTAGGAGTGTGTGCAGTACCGTAATGATGATAAAGTTTATCCAAAGTGAAGAACCCCAGGCATTGAACAAGTCTTGTGTGAAATTGAGCATAACTTCGCAACCCGGGTACGGTACCGGTATCACAGCAGCGATATTGTATGCCGGCATCGCGTAAATTATGTGATAATCCTGAGTTTCACGTTACATTATTGGTAACTGAGAGCCACCCAGGTTAGGCAATCGAGTATATGTGAATGAATGGGCGAGCGAATGACAGGCAGGGAGGCGGCGAAAGTTCTGCTCGATCTACTAGTATTCCGCCCACCCCCGAGGGCATCTCTGCGGGGCTGGGCTGTCCGTTCTTTCCTCGAATACGCACGTGGAAGTGGGACGTGGTGTTGTCGAGCCGATTGTCCCTGAACGAAAAACTGACAAACAAATCCTCCAATATTTCTCTGTTTTTTTTTCTTTTCTTTTTCGCAGACTCCTATGACCAAGGAATAAAACCTTCCTCAAAGGAGGCCTGTTGTCGTGTCTTGATTGATTGATTGATTGATTGTCACTCCCTCCGTTTCGTTAAGCTTTTTCGTTCCCTGGTGATCTGCCGCAGCTTCCGCAGTTATGATACTTACTGTAGCACTAACTTTAGAGGGGAGAGTTGGGTGTGCTACCGTAACCGTACTTGTAGTGCACTCGAGCACCACGCAGCACGGCGCAGCATCTTGCCTTACCTTAGCATACCGGTACCTACCGGCCGTCCGGAAGTTTTGTTCTAGGTGTAACTTAACTGCGGTAACTTTATTTCTACCATATTACACTTATTTTTTAGGGGTTGATGGGTGAATGGGGGTTATCACTCCTGGTGCAACTTTTGCAGGGGAGTACGGTGGGGCACCTGTTTGCTCACACCTTTATAATATGATACCTGCACTTTTGCTAGTGCCTTTTGACTTACCGTCCTATTCGTTATCAGGTGGGTGGCGTGCTGGAATCCAATGAATGCTCTTGATTGCTCTCTCTGCTCAGGAAACGATGCCGGGGAAAGAAGATTTTCGCTTCCTCTCCCTTCTTCCCTTCCATTCCCTCCCTTTCTTGTGCTATCCGGTTGATTTACCTTCTCCACCCTTCCCTCACAGTGCGTGCGTACACTAGGGTGTGGCACGGCGGGTGGTTGGCAGACTTTCAGCTCACCTCGTATCTGACAGAACCTCGTGGAAACCTGTGGAATTCTGGCTGGGATGTTGGCGAGAAAGTGAGGAGGTGTGAATGGATGAACCTTGGATAGCCCTAATTTTCTTCCGGGAGGATCCATGGGTAAAAAAGGATGGAGTGGGGGAACGCGAGGTCTTCTACCCCATCATTTCTCTCTCGTTGTTTTGGTGGTGTTTGTTTCTATTGATCGACGCTCAATCCGCACCCCCTCCCTGGTCTCGGATGGTTTGATCAACGGTTCGGACTTTAGGCACAAACAACCATTTAAAAGAGTGGTGGCCGCCACGATAATTTCGAGTGTCCTGGTCTCCAGAGATGGGATAAAAACGGTATGTGGGTCTTAGACTCAAATAAACTTACCTGAGCTAATGACAACTTACCGTAAAAAGGAGCTTAGGTTTTCGAGAACCCCTCCCCCCGAGCGATCCTTTGCCGAAGACGAGGCCCTCAATTCCTCGCTTTAATCCTGAGGGCTACCTCCCTCTCCTAGAATACATGATATCGGTAGGCGGGCTTCTTAATTTCCTAAAGGCTTCTCCTGTGTTTGTTCACGATCCACTCAGAGTTTTCCTTGTCCGGGAGAGTTCCACCCTGGAATATACTATGTTCCAGGAGGTTATCATTTCGTTGGTTAGTATACCTAGACTGACGCCCGAAAGATAATCAATAGCCATACAGCAGTTCAGGCAGCCTTCGGCTCCCAATTTTCGTAACCAGCTCTCAAAGTTATATGTCTCAATGCATCAAAGCTGAACTTCCGCCCGATCCCCTGCTGCTAAGTGACGGGTGCCACTGATATTACGATGTGGTTTGCCTTACGGCAGCATCCGAGACATTTTTTTTCCCGTTGTCTCAAGCCTTGTTTGGACTGATACGTCGACCGTTCCGCCCTTGATTGCTGAGCCAGGAGAATATTAGCGAGGTCTTACAGAGACGCGTGTGTGGTTTCGGAGGATTATCGTGCCATTAATACCGTAGCCGAGGCCTTATGCAAATTTATCGTGGTTGAACTCCTTCGCTTCAGTAAAATGCCGACTTTCAGGAGTATTCCAGGTTCCATCCGGTACGGTTAACCGGTGTAAAGCGTCAGGCGGCTTGCGGGTAGTACACGACTTATAGGTCCAAATTTTCCCCTCAAAATAAAAGCGAAGCAGAAGCCACCTGGGGCAACGTGGAATTAGAGTTCTGAAGCCTGGCTAGCCCCCGGGCGCCGACTCTGGCGGGTTCTTGGGTATTTAATGTTGGATTGGCCTGTGGCGTGGAAGCAGGCTCGGCCAATCACAATGATCAACCAAGCTGCGCATGTTGACTTGTCCCATGGATCGCGTGTGACCTCCCACCATTTTTCGGGTGGGAGAATGGAAACCGACGCAAGAGCCACGATATCCGCCCTGGAACCGAAGGACCATGGCTGGAGTCCAAGGCCGTACTGGTTTCACTGGTGTATTTAGGTTGGCTTAGTATGAATAAGCGGGTTTGATGACCCGGCGCGAAATCGGAATATACGGTAGTAGAAGGATTCTCGTATTCCTTACCCTATTCGTCTAAGATAGCCCGTAGGCTGCGATGCTTCAGCGTGGCGCCTGACGGACAACCTCACGGATTTGGGCCGCGCGGGGGTAGAGGATTATGGAATCGTATACCAGTCTCAGGGCAGGGGGGAAGCCGCAAAGCTAGACGGGTGCGAATCGATGAAGCTCCGAACATAACGAGAAAGGCTACCGTATCTCGGAACTCGTGTCTCGATGAGTGGAAAAAAAGCTGGTGTCCCCTTATTAAGAGGAAGTCCTTTGTGTGATTCTCCAAGCCTGGGGAGATGAATTTCTTGTGCAAAAGGGGCCAGCACTATCAAAGGAAAAGTTCCGGATCGGCGTCAGATTGCCATCAATGGACGAGACCGGCCACAAAATTGAGGTTCAGATAAAGTTTTTCCTCCATGACTGGAAGGGATCCCTCTTTTCTGGAGGATTACACAACGGAGAACTCTCCAAACTTTATTTAGAGCGCTTAATAACATTGGCTGGCTCGGCGAGCTGTCCGACTCACCGATCCCATTTAGGACGTGTGGCCTGATATTTGAACTTGCTTTTTGTTGCTGCAGGTCACCAACATATCGATTATTCGGCCGATATCTTTAGAGGGAATAGCAGGCCCAGCAAACAAACCTTTAGGTCCTATCGGCAGCGCGAGGCACAAAGGAAAACTACATTTATTTTCACGCCCATTAGCTAGAATGTTCACAATTTCTCACTCGAGGAGCGGTTTCTGACGAGTAACCCATGAGCCAGGATCGTTGGAAAAGAAGGATGATGCCGGTTGGAAAGTTGTGGTTAGGGTTGAGCTAATTCCATCAGGCCGGTTGGCCGGTGCTAAATGGTAAATTCCGGTACTAATAAATGATACAGCATTATTAAAGCACGGACGTGTGATTTTTTCCGGATCCAGAAGGGAAAAATAGTACAACCCGGTAGGATGGATAGCGGGATGACGTTATCTGTAATGGGCAGTGTGTAACGCTAGAAGGGATAATTAAGAGGGAAGAGGTTTTGCTTGAGATTTAAAAAACGTTTTACAATGAAGGATGGTTTATTAGCCAACCTGCGGAGGGGCTTTGTTTTCCCATATTTTGGGCTGTCTTTGTAGTTTAGGGCGCGTCTGGTCGTCCGGGGTTTTTCAAACCTTGATAATCGCAAAACGAGAGTTGCAGCTAGCAACTGCCATAATCTCAAGTTGCTGTTATGGGGCATTTTCAAGCTCCAAGAAGTGTGTCTAGTCGCTAAGAAAATCAATTCAAAAAAAGTCACTCAAAAAAATCAGAATAATTATTATGAAAACAATATTAGCACCTATATTTCAATTCTTATTTTTTTAATTTTTTTTATTCCAAGATTTGAGGGCTGTTGTGGGTTATTGTAGCCTGTGTATACTGTTCTGAAATGAAGGTTTGTGAAATACTGGTCTGACCAATATTTCAGAAACCTTCGTTTTGACATCATTATCACATCTTGGTTATTGAGTTTGTGTGGCAACCAGACATGCCACTTAAAATCAAAATAGAGTTTTGGGCCAAACCTCCATAATCAGGGTCAAAATGAAGGTTTGAAGTGGCAACCAGACGCGCCCTTAGTTGATAGATGTGAAGCTGAAAGAATAGGGATCAGATATGCGTTCCATACCAAAACGCCCTCCGCACACCCACCATCTAGTGGACTAAAGATAGCACGGTTTAGATATAATAATATGAACTCGATATTGTGGTCGGTAACCCACTAGCCGCGGAGCACAGCTCGTGATTGTTCAGCCACCCCCCACCACCTTTCCGGAACCCTACAGTCTAACCCGAACGACCACCATAGAACTTCCTCGTTCAACTCATAAACATTTCCCGGTTCCAGTCATTAACTATGACCCAGCATAAATTAATATTGAAACATACTACGGCAGGCCTACTGTTTCGCACTCTCACTGGAACCAACCGGTGTTTGGAAAACTCTTTCTTCTGTTTGACTTATATAGCGGAAACAATGATTGTTTGGAGATGGAACAGACGAGCACTAGTTACATACTTTGACACTCTTTATGTATCTCAATAGTTTAGGATGCGAGACAGTGGAGGATTTCCTACTTTTCATTCGGTCCTTTCCTTTTATGTCTCTGTCGCTTTTGGCCGACTCTATCTCTATAAGAGATGCTCTTGTTCGTCTCTCTCTTTTCTTATCATCAATCTATCATCTCTCATTTTCGATCTCTTTATTCGTATCGTCTACTCTTTGTTCATTCTTTAGATCCAAATCCATTCTGTCTCTCCCGCTCGCATAGCTGCTCCCTAACTGAAGTGAATACAACGGCAATCACTTACACGCCACCAAAATTTGTCAATTAACTTATCTGCCCAACTGAAGGCAATCCCATCCCATAGGACACGACGATCCGGATCTCTCTTTACTAAATTATAATAAGGAGTAGTGGTAGGGCGGCATCACGTACGATCACTCACTCACCATCTCCGCTTGGTATGATATAATTGTTGGAAATTGTAGCGTTATGGCCGCACTAGTACTATACGCGCACGCACTACAAGGCCGCACTGGTACGCGCACGCACTAGCCAAAGGACGTGCAAGCTATCTTGTATCATATTGGAGCCAATAATCAGCTAATTTGTATTTCCCAAACCCCCCTCTATGTAGCTGCATTAAATTTAGTATGATAGAAATCAAGAAAATTCTTTGTTGGGCCAATTTTTATGTCATCAACTGTAATTAAAAACGAAAGACCCTAAATACTAAGGCAAGACTTTAATATCATGATCCCATTCAAAAGTATGATGGAAGCTATGGGTATAAAACCATCACCATTCACCCCCCTCTTTTTTTCCTTCTCGATATCTTCACACAGCATCACACAGCATCACACTTACAGTACTCACAACAACCTGCAAAACATCAAACGGGATTGCCTTACAATAACCACTATTACATAGCCACAAAATCACCTCTCTATCAATATGACTTCCGAAGGCGACAACAAGTATATTTGCCCTCGCTGTGGGAGATCCAAGTGGAGGAGCCCCCTAGCCGATTGGGTGGTAACTAAGGACTACTATGCAACACTAGACCCTGTTTGCTGCGACTATGCCACAGACTCGGATGACGAGTATACTATTTCGGGCTCAGAGGGTGATGAACCATTTACCAAGGATTCATCAAGGAGTAAGGGAAAGGGTAAAGGTGCTACTTCTATGAGTTCTTCTTCGCAAGATATTTATACTCACAAGCGCGGTTCAGGTAAAACCTTGAGGGATGTATCTGGAGGTGGGGGCTATTACTTGGGTCCTTCCACTTATCGCGTCTCATTCTCTGACTCTGATGGCGATGGCTACCCCTCTTCCTCCCGCCACTCCTCCTCCTCCCGCTCGAAGCATCCTTCCTCTTCTGGCAAGTCACTTTCAGGCCTTTCTCATAGGGACTCATCTTACGATTCCGAGGGTTCTCGGACCACTCACCGTACTCGCCATTCTGGTCATGACCTACCTGTGGGGGGACACCACAACAAGGACTCTGGGTACCAAACTCACCGTCGCTCCTCATCTCGTCATAGGAGCTCAAAGAGCACAGGTTCTTCCTCGAAAGTGCACTCTGGAGCTCACTTGTCATCTTCTGATGGAGTTTCTGAAGGATACCAGGGTCGTTCGCGCCTACCTGGTAGTTCTGAACATGAGCGACCGTCATATTCTTCTCGTCATCGCTCACGCACTGGTCGTCCTGAGAGCCGTGGGCCTCGGGATCGTGATGAGGACTCTCAGCCACCGCCTTATAGCGCCCAGCCGAGTTCTGGAGGTACATCCGGTGGCAGGAGACGTCGCAGTGAGCGTAGGAAGCTCGGCAGGGTGGAGGAGGATGAGGAGGGGTACTAAAATGTTTCCACCCTTTTCTTTTTGTTTCCTTCATCTCCTTTCTTGCTTATCTTCTTTCCTTCACTTCACTTCTCTTCTCAAGTCATCCCTTTCATCAACCTATCACTATCAATTACGGTTTTCATCTCCACTCAATACAAACTTTTCACACCCCTGTCTGTCTTTCTTTGTTTTCCTTCCTGTTCTTTCTCTCTCTCTCTCCTTCTTTCTTCAACTTCACTTCTTCCTCAAGTCTTTCCTTTCTTCAACTCATCATAATCAATTATGATCTTCATCTCTGCATAACTTAATACAAACATTGTGTCTCCACTTACCTAAGATGTTCACACTCCACTGTGTAAAACCTTTACTATTAATCATTACCTCCCCATCGAATATTTTCAACAGTATGATATATACATATAGATGATATTTCTGGTCCCCACTAACTTAATAAGTTAACCCCCGAGAATGAGATTATTAAAAAAAAAAGGTTGTAATTTGGTGATTGGTTTGTTGTTGGGGGGTGGTAGAGGGAGGGAGTGATTATGAATGAATGAATGAATCTGTATAATTCTTTTTGCCGGAGTCTTGTTGGGCAGGTGGTATTGTACGTATTGATGATATAACTTTCCCTCCCACCCCGGGGGTGTTTTTTTTTTTTTTTTTTTGGGTGGGGGTGGGTAGGTTTGTAATGGCTAGGATATTTACTGTATATCACTTAAGTCACCTTTGGATATTTCTAGTTACTGCTAAAGTTGTGGATTGGTATGTTTGTTCCTGGGGGGATGGATACCTACCACTTGACTTGCCTAGGTACAAGAGACCTATGTGAACAGTGCTCATGCGAGGATTTTAGTCCTTGCGCTGGTCTGCACTTATAGCTTACGCTACGGTTTGGACATGTGGAGTGTTGCAGTGTTGCAGTGTGTGTATCGTATTCTGGTGACTTTTCTGGGGTGTTGTGTTGTACTTCGTGAATAGGTATTATATAGCTAGCCAACTGGTTGGGCTATTTAGTTGCTTCTTTTTGTTCTTTTGTAGGGTAGAATTTAGGGATTAGTAGAGTGCAGTACCTATACTGGGTGGGGTCTTCCCTTGGGAGGGGTGGATTATCTGACCTTCATTCTCCATTCCTACAAGTCGGATGTGTGGTTGTCAATTTTGGCAATTGGGGCCCTGGATAGATTAGGAAAGTGATATGATACTATAGTCTGGTACTTCTTTCGGAGGTTTAGTGCTATAAGAACAGGAATGAATGAAGTTCATGCTAAAGGGGCTAGATATAATTCAACTCTTTGGATAAATGGTTGGGTTGGGATCAGAGGGAAGAAACTATCTTTTATTAGTAGTTTCCTGTTATGGTGGATGGATGGGAAGGAAGGAAGGAATAAGGTAGAGGACTTCCCGTAGGAATCTGGAAAAATCTAGAGATCGGATTAAGAATCTGGATCATAGGCTGTTCACGTAGAAAAAACCTATTTTCTAAATTTCTAGATAATGAACCCCCGCACATATGAAACCTAAAAGATACAAGTAACTTAGGAAATTATCTTTCATATTAAGATCATGTCCTGTAGCAGCTTGCCGGTTTTCTATTTTGTGCATTGAGAACCAGGACCTAATGTGTCGAGAACTGCAGCCTTAGGGCTGGTTGACCAATTGTATAATATTATACAAGTTTTTAAATCTCTGAACCTTTTCAAACCCGAACCAGGGGAGGGGGGGGGGTTCAGATATTAGAAAATCTGGAATTTAAAAGTTGATTTTTTTCTAAATCGCTTCCAGATTCCTAGGGGAAGTCCTCCAATATAGTACAAGAGACTTTACTAGGAGAGGGAATTATAAGGCACTAGCGTGGGGGTTGGTTATTCTAGTCTGTAGAGATATGCCGGCGGCTTGTTTAACTTAAACTATAGTAATACACGTTAGAGATCTCGGGGGAGGCGGGGGTCTTTTACTCCAATGGCTTTACTATATTCCCGTCGTACTGCGATTGCTTTACCCTAATCTTGGACTTTGTCCCCAGCTTGCTTGCTGCCATTTCATAATATCATAGTATTGTAGTCTTGCGAACCCTTTCGATACCGCATATAGTATTACGAGAGATAGTGGGTTGTTAGTTAGTTAGCAACAAGGGCTAGGGCCCGGGCAGAAGTAAGAAACTAAAGGAGCCCAATTCTATTAGGTCTTCCAGACCACAAAATCCGCCACTCCCCCGCCAATCGAGTACAAAAAGAAACTCAAACCCACACCAGACCAAATCTCAACACCACCTCGCCTCAACCTTCCGAACTCAGATCAGATCAGACTTTCCCATTTCCGATGGCAGACGAATCTCTGCGGCTCCTAACTTGGCGGGAACTCACTCCATCCCAACGCTGGCCTTGGCTAGCTACTCCACTCCGCCTCCTCGAGAAGATTCCCGGATTCAACATAGTGGTCCTACTAATTGCAGGGAAAATGAAACACTCGCAACAAGAGGAGGAGGACTTAGACAATGAGCAGCGCGAACTCATGCACCACATCGAAGCCATCGAGCAGAATATTCGTGAAATCCAGCAGCAGCTTCTTGATCACCTCCCGTCGCTTGCGGTATCCTACCCGCAGCATAGCCCGGGCACTTGGCATCAGTTTCAGCAGATTATTATGCTTCTTCATGATATTCAGGGGCATGGGGCCGGGAATGCATCTGGAACTCGCCCCGCTTTGTCTCCGGAGGATCGGAAGCAATTTCAGGAAGAGAATTTGCTGCAGTATGTCATGTTTGCATTCGGATTATTATTTTTATTTTATAAGTAGGGTAAGCTGATAATTTTGCTCGACTTAGTGATAAGAACAATCTCGCCCGCCTCATTAACAGCAAGGTTACTGTTTCAACTATGCCTCTTGAGCCGCTCTATGGCGCTGATGGGAAGCCGATCCCTAACTTCCCCGAGACTGGTGCTGATATCAAGAAGCTTAAAGGTGAGGGTCTCAACCTCTATCGTGCGAAGGGTGGTTTAATCTAAATGAGGTGACACTATAGGCAGGGCGATCAATAACCTCCTCTTGGCTCTTGGTTTGTCGATTGATGGGGCATTGGAAGATCGCAGAAAACGCTTTATGAAGTATATCGGCTTCACCATGCTTCTGTATTAACATGCTCGTTTTCTCTTCTCTTGCGCGCAGTTAGGCAACTGGCCATGGGCTTTTTTGTCCCCGTTAGAGACTAGTGTTTTCGTCAAGTCTATAGTTACTCCCTCCTATAAAAAAAGGCTCTACGGAGCTTATAACCCTTTCCTCTGGTGGCTTTTTCTTCTTTATTTTATCAAAGCTCTTAGATATCTTAGGTGCCGGTGGTAGCTTTTTATGAAATATTTCTAGCACTCGCCCGGGGCCTGCACATAAACACAAACTACCATCTTGACACGTTGAAATGTACAGTACTGTTATAATATTATGAACCTAGAGTTCTTCTCACCGATCGTTTCATCGGCCTCCGCACTCGCCAAAAGCTTATGCCGCACCATACTGCCTAATTACTCTCGTCCCGGTAATGCATACATGTGTGCCGCGTCTGCATTCCTGCACTCCGATGATTTCCTTACACTTGTTTCTCTACAAGTACTGTATACCGGTATAGTGCCTCCCTTCCCTTCCCTTCCCCTTTTCCTTTCTCAATAACCCTCTTCCTTTTTTTAAGTCCAGTGACCATTTAATAAATTGGGATCTCCTTCATCTCGCTTAAGGCAATTCGCGAAAAGTATCATACCGTGCACGAATCCGGCGATTGGACGAGTGATAATACATGATGACTGTAACCACAGTGCCGGTATTAGCTTAGATTTCCCCAATAGGGAACGCATAACGGCGCCTAAGCAACTACCCACGCAAAGGGACATTGAGGGTACTAGGTAACCTCACCTTAGCTGAACGAATTGTTTCCTTACTGCTAATGTTTGCTTTAAGTTTGCTGCCGACTGCCGCCACTGGATCAATACTTGGCAAAAGGCAAAAAACACTCCACGACAATACTATCCATAGTCAAGCGCTGCCGTTAGAGCACTTTATAGATGGGCAATTTTCTAGGATTAGGGTAGGGCAGAACTTGGAGCGCGGTTGGTTAACGGCATAGCGCAGATCGAGTGATAAGCAGGGTTAGGGTTTTGGAGGCTCAAATGGGCGCTAAATCTATTCGGGTCTAGTGCGGCTCGAATTTCGAGAGGGAAGGCGCTTGACGATTCATCTCCAGATTCCTTCTCAATCTACTTACGATACCCCCCCTCCCACAATTTATTCTTTTTCAACGTCTGTGAGAGAAATAAGGCCTCGATTGTGCTTGTACGCTCCTTCCCCCCTTCCGCGCCCCTCCCCCACCTCACCCCACTAACAAACCACTCACCCCACAGCACAGGAAATGTTTACCGCCCGCCGTTTCCCCACAACACTCCACCTCCTCTCCAACTCCAACTCCCGGCCCTTCTTCCTCTTCACCCGCCACCTTCACGACTCCCTCCCACCACCATCCATACCCCCTCCCACCACCAGAACACCAGACGTAACCAAATTCCTCGAACAAATCGGTCGCAACACGATCCAGCACGCGCCAAAGTTCGAGACATGGGAGCAATTCTTCTCACTGACGTCCAAGCAGCTGCGAGATCTGGGGGTTGAGCCGCCGAGGGATCGGAGGTACATCTTGCATTGGAGGGAGAGGTATAGGGTGCTTGATGGGGATGTTGTGCTCAAGGAGCATAAGAGGGGGGTTAAGGTTGATGGGGGGGAGAGGAGACGGGCATCGGTTTTGGCCAAGAGGAGGGCGGAGGAGAGGAAGGAGCAGAGGAAGAGTGCGAGGGAGGGGGTGGAGTCTGAGAAGGGGAAGTATCTTTGAGTTTGAGAAGGAGGTTCTTGGTCGATTGGTGAGCGGGTGGGTGAAGGGGCATTCGCGTGTTCAATTCTAGATGAGATTTTTTTTTCTTGTACTCGTACAGTACAGTACTGCTGAATTCAGTATCATACTTGGTTCTTGCATTGCTTGCTCGCTTCGATGGGGTGGTCAGTGCTCGGGTACGGTACGGTCCAAGCCGGCGATAACAAGGTCGCGATCGTGTGGTGTCAATAACAACTAAATGATACCCTGGAGGAGGTGAAACCGATACTTGTGGAACTCTGTACCTCTAAAACCTGCCGGGCAACTCCCGTATCTGCATTGGGGCGATGTTTGGAAGGCGTACTCAGGGTAGGGGTGAAGTATTGGGACAAGCAGGGGGGCGTAGTGTCTGTGCAAATTACTTGAAGTAGGATTGAAGATACCAATTTGAGTAATTTGCACAGACATTGAACCCCCTGCTTGTCCCAATATTTTCCCCCTCACCTGAGTATATGAGTGTAAGGCTAGAATCATTTATAGTCCTGCAGATAGGGGTTAGATCTTTGGGATGCGGATCTGGCCGAGGGATTGCTGGGAGGTTATAGAAATTCTGCAGACTATCATAACGGCAGCGCAGTGTCGAGAATACGAGCGGTAGCATAACCCGTGTCATGTCGGTTGGAGTGGTCACCCCTTGTATCCGAAGCTTCTCCACTGATCAAACACTCCAAATTCCTCATAAAAATTGTCTGCCCGTATTAACTGTTGTTTGTTTGCTTGCTTGAGCGCTGCCCTCTGCATTGATTCCCTCTACTTTAAGTACTTTGAATATTATGGCGGAACTCAATATTAGTGTCCCCTTTAAGAAATATTGCTCCGCTCTTCCTTCCCTCCCCAAGCTCCCCCTTGGCGCCGCATTGCTTTTCTGATAGGGTGGGGTCCCCCTCACGAGCTTATCTAGACCTTGCTTTTCAGGGAGGAATATGACTTACTGTAGGATTTGAAGCTGGGCGCCTCTGCGGAATAATGCTGCCCTCGCAGCAGTCTCACAGTTGACACTGTAATCATACGCATTCACCAATCCCATGCTACCGATTGAAGATAAGATGAGATTGAGGCTGAGCGTTCTTGGCAGGTCACCTTGGCAGCGTGGAGATTTAGCAAGCACTTTGTTTCGAATCGTCTTAGTGGTTGGTTCTCGGGTGAGATTACTTTTTGAGACAAAATAATTAATCTGGGAAGCAACCAGTCAAGGTTGTTTATCGTGGTGCTCATCTCAATAGCGGGGGCATTTTACTTGAGCAGAAAGATTTCCTCCTGGCTTATTGCAGTTGGAAATTCACTTTTACGGCGCTAGCGAATCATCACGCTCGGCGCTTTGCCAAGACTGGCTAGTGCTTGAGGATTTTTTTTGCTGTGATATTCCTCGGCAGAGTGTGAAGAATCGGGGTATTTTACCGCATTAGGCTTCTGGAAGATCTTGTTGAACAGGATTGGGTTTGTCGCTGTAGCACAAACCATACTCTGTTGGTCGTTTGGACATCTCGGGTGCTTTTGTCTCATCTCGCGTTTCAAAGTGGCAGATGCTCGAGCACCATATCGAAAAATGCAGGCCAGCACTCGGGAATCTCATTGGATGTTGCATCGAGATGCAATCCCTCCCGTTGGGGAGCAAGACCTCAGCATCATTTATTCTTCACATTATTGCCCAGGCCTATCCCTTTTAGCTTTCTTTTCCACCCTTTCGACCGTTATGGTATTCCCCCCCACCCCCCCTCGTTTGACTCCTGGTGACGTTTTGGGGCTGATCTGGTACTCGAGCACAATATTGTTCTACGGTGCATCAAACCTCGATGTGGGCTCATTTACCATCTTTGAGACACCCCTGCGGAGGCTAGGGAAGCATTGGGCCTACTGCTTGAAGACTTTCTCCCCAGGATTTTTTTTCTTTGCCGAAGGCTCGCCTTCTCTTCCCCCCTCACTCCATTTTTTTCTCTTCATCGTTGCGGGCTGCGCCGGCATCCCTCTTATTTTTAACTTTTCAATCACCTACAGCGTAGGTGCTGGTTTGACAGCAATACTTTAATACTTACAATAACTCATACCCGGAGGCGAGATCCCGTTTCTCTCCCGATCTAGCCTCACCTCATCAAGTCATCGGAAGCTGCCCTGCTGTCATTTGCTTTTACACACGATTCTGGGCTGGCTGTCAATACCTCAGTGTCCAGGTCGGCACTGCTGACAGACAGATATGCTCAAATCGAAGCCCACGGCACCACTACGCAGAACGGCGGACAACAGTAATCCGCCAGCATTTGGGGGGAATGAGATTAGCCCTCCCCGTCCTCCATTCGTGAAGCGTCACTCGTCCGTGCCATCGAGCGAGTCTTTGGGGAGGAAGATACAAAGACATCTCGATGCCGGAAATCCGTTGTATATCGGGTTCGACCCAGCGGATCCTCCGAGAGATAGTACTTTAGTAGCCGGCCCGGCCAGGGGAGGAGATACGGGGGGATGCGCGGGTGAAGAGGAGCATACTACTGCTAGGGGGAGAAAAGGTTGGAGCCGGAAGGCGGTGAAGGTACTATCTTGTGGGGTTCCGCTAGACGTTTGCGCGAGGATAATCTTGACAACGGGGATGATGGTGGCTATATTGTCGCTACTGTGGTCCGTTAATCGGCTAATACGTATGCTTTCCCAGCAAGATCTAAATTGTTCGATTTTGTCGCGCATTCTAATTTTAAAAATATCAGAGCTGAAGGGAATCACGGATCCCGACAGCTTGTCGTTTACCTCCTATCTAATTGTATACCAGTGCTGTTGGGGCACCTTCTTCGGCGCAATCTGCTTCTTCGGCTTCATCTTAATGTGGGGGAAATGGCGCCGCTCACCAACCGCAGCTCTATTCTTCACCGTCACTTGGATCCTCGTAACCATACTCATGCTCGTAACATCAGTCTTATGGTTCTACTTTTACTTCTTTTTTGGCCACAAACGCTTTAGGAAGTGCCATGAAAAGGTCACAAGCGCCGGCCCGGCATTCGGCCTCGACGCTCCCATTCGCCAAGCAACACAAGACCAAATAGATGGCTGCCTGCTAAGGGCCAGAAAACAAGGGGGTGGGGTGCTATTCTGGGGGGTCGTATACATCGTAATGTTCTACGCTGGCATCATAATCGCTGTCTGGGGCAGGGACTACAGAAGGCGACTACTGGAGATTCGGAAGTGCGAGGAGCGGGCTAAGGGCCCCGGGGCTGAAGGCGAGAAAGTGGGATTGTTATTGGGGACCGCACCGCTTGGGCGACTGGTACATAGTAGGAGAATGACTATCGGTCCAACAAGGTCCGAACTGGAGGGGTCGCTGGCGGAAGAGGAATCCAGTCCGAAGGATACAATAGTGCGCTTGTCCGGCACAATACGAGTGGGGCAAGTAGTGCCCACTTCCTCCTCATCGCGCGAGCAGCACCGGGATCGAAAAGGAAGCAATTCATCTGCGGAAAGTCTAGGATTAGGGATTTCGGTCGAGGGGCAGAGTTTTGCAGGGAGTAGTTCGCAGGGGAGAAGTATGGCTTATCGAGCTTAAATGGCTGAGGTATTTCGCTTTGTGTAAATAAATTTGTCCATTCTTTTTTTTCTTTTCTTCTTTTCTTTCCCTCCATTCTTTACAAGTACTAGTACTTCCCCATTCTTAAAATCTCTCCTATCATCCCCCGCTGTTATCGTTGCGGTATTCAGGCACGGCATTCAGTCACCCCATCGCGCAATCCCTTCTCTACTTTACTGTACTTTCTTTTCTTTCAATTTATGATACTCCTTACCTGATTTCTAACTCCCCTATCAAGAAGAGAAGCAATGTATCGCACCCGTACTCTGTAACTGCAGCAATCCCGATGGGATGGCTGAGCCCTTTGTATCCCCTCCTTTTACTCCCTGTACCACCGTACCCGTAACGAGTACCACAGTGTAACGCTCGCTACAATAGAAACCAGTTCCCCCCCACTCCAACAAATATCTCTATGAAACCGTACCGGTAAGCCTCCTCCCTTATTTCATAACTTTCATCTGGTTCGGTTCGGTACCGTAATGGTACCGGTCGGTACCTTATAGCGGGAGACAAGGTTTTATTGGCTATTATTATTATGAGTAGATAGATAGTCTACGGTACCGGCCGTTGGCCCGGTGGTGGTATTATACGAGTAACGTGACCGCGCGATGAAAGCTTAGTAGTCATGGCACTAACAAACAAGAGGCGTGATAATAGTACCAGCGTATATAATAACTCACTAACTAACAAACGGGTGATTACCCCCAACAGCTGTTTCGAAAATTCCCGCTTGCGTCAGAATAGAGCATTACGAGGTGCTATAATAGAATATAATAATATAATACCGGTATAATTATTATGTTATTACGAAACGTGGGCTTTGGCTTCCTGTGAATCCTGTCCAGTTGAATCTTTGTGCGATGGAGGATTTGCGGACGTATTATATCATATGGGGGAAGTGTGGGGTTAGGGTTGGGTATCGGATGGGATGGGTTGGGGATTCTGAAACGGATTATCGGGTTTTCGGTGGGGGTTTTTGGAATTGGTTTTTTGAGTATTGAGGCTGGAATTACTGGGACTGGGACTAGTGGGGAGATTTGTTGTGCTGAGGTTGTGTGGGTGGGAGCACTCGGGTGTGGTGTTTTAAGGGTATGAGAGAAGTGGTCTCTTGTTGTCTATGGTATGGTATGTATGATACTGTACTGTACATTTTAAGGGTGCATTTTGGTTCGGGGAGGGGAAGTACGGGAGGAATAAACAGGAAACTAATCCACACTTTAAACCGGCTTCTCGAACCTCGAAAACTCAACTCCAACCCACTCCCCCTCCAACGCTCGCTTGGAGATCTCATCAAACCAGAGCGGCGTCCAAATCTCATTGTCGACAACTTGCTTACCATCCTTCCCGCTAACGACACTAAGACCACTCCACTTCTCCCTCCTGCTCTTCTTCTCCTTTCCGCTCGCGCCTGCCGCCTGTGCAGCATGGACTCCCATCCCTTCCAACATGGCTGCAACTTCCTCTAACCCCGCCCCGTCCCTCTTCCCCCTTCGCTCCCCGAGCCCCCGCGCTCCGACGACTACATTCCGGATCATCCTCCCGTCGATCCGTTCCCTCGTGGCAAGTTCGTGCAACGCTGCGTTTTCCAGAACGGCGAACGAGCTATTACCCTCTCGCATGAGCATGGCCTCCCAGACTCCGTGGCGCTCGTGGGGCCCCAGTTCAGGGTATTCGAGAACAACATGTGCACGAGATTTGATCGCCTCGTCGATCACGGCGACGCGGTTGGTGGTCATGAAGATGATACCCTTATACCCGTCCAGGAATTTCAGGAACGTCGAGAAGAGCATATTCCTCTGGACTTCTCCGGGACTCCTGGGTTCGAGGAATACATCTGCTTCTTCGAGGAGGAGGATTGCTTTCCAGATTGTTGTTAATTCTAGGATTGGTTGGAGGGTTGTGGCTAGGTCTTGGGGGGTGCTGCCTAATTCCCCCGCGGAGAGGGTGTATAGAGGTCTGCGGGTTTGCTCTGCTATCGCTTCTACCGTTAATGTTTTGCCCACCCCCGGCGGACCGTGTAAGATGAATACATGACCACGACCTTTCCCGGGGATGACGTCGTCGAAACCGCTTGTGTTTGCTGCGCTTTTGATGTGCGCTTCGACGAGAGTGGTCATGAGGGCTTTTTTAGACACGGGGATGGCGAGTTCTTCGAGGGCGGCATGGTTCCAGTCAATGGGAGCAAGTGTGTCGGTGAAGACTTCCACCCAGGTCTTTTTGCACATGGAGAAGCCGGGGAGGAGGTAGTGGGTTATTAGACATTGTGCGTCTGTCAGACCGCCCCGGTGTGTGGAGGGGGGTGGGGGCCTTTCGGAGGGTTTGTCCGCTGCTGGGCAGTCGTCTTCGTAGTCGCTTAGGTCGGAGGTGTAATCGGAGTAATCTGGGGGGTTGTTGGCTTTACTGCGGGAGAGCTCTAGGCGTGTGTGGGAGTCGCTGGAAGATGTAAGGGTAGGATTAGTAGGGGTTAGGCTTCCGAGGGGCTTTAGAGGACCGAAGCGGGTGGGGTTGAAGCGGGAGTATGTATCTGCATCGATGATCACTCGCCCGTTGATCTTTTTTAAAATTAGAATAACTCAAACTAGCTGATAAATTATTATTTTTGATAGGGGGGGATATTTACATGATACTGTCTCCGATGCCCATCCACCACATTTCCCAATCCTATATCTTTATATTCCGCATAATGTCTCCCGACAAAAGTCTCGAATCGTCGCCCTCGCGCTATGAGCGTTCTCCGGACAACCTTATGTCGGGGGTGATATATCAATGGATACGCCGGTAATTCAGTAATCTTCTCCAATCCCTCGAACGCATGCAGCGTGACTTTACTATTCGCCACGCCAAATCCCTTACCGTTGTAGTCTACGTATGCCAGCGTGAGAACGACCTGTTCTAAGGGTTGGTGATGGTAGTCTGCGCGCACGAGTGATAAGGCGTGTTGATGGCCGTGGGAATTTTGGAGAATGATTGTTCCGGGTTTGAGGATTGTCCATAGGCTGCAGTCGGAAGTTAGCATTTGCTATTCCTCGATAAAATGATGTGTGTGGGGGGGATATCCTACCTCTCATAAGAAACCAAACCCTCCGGTAAATAATTCCCAGCTTCAAACCTCACCTCTTTAAATTCCTCTTCGATAAACTCTACCAAGAACTCCAAATGCTTAATGCTCTCATTCACTAACTCCCGGGCCTTCTTCCCCGACGCCAGCCTGTCCTCCCCCTTACTTTCCCCGCTTTCTTCATCATCGCTCATACTCCCAACCTCTCCCTCAACCTCCCGGTTCATAACCCTCATCTCCTCCTCCACCTTTTGCCGAACCCTCTGCTCCTCCAGTTCCCGCCGCAACTCCTCAAGATAATGGAATAAGCATCTATACGGAGCGTGCAAGCGCACATTCTCAGTTCGGAAGGAGACCCCCGGATACTCGCCTATGATCCTGCGTAGGGCATCCTTGAGATGCGGGCTGTTGATATTGAGAGAGCGGTGAGTGAAGTCACCATGAGCGTTAAAATGGCGGGTTTCGTAGAGGATGTGGTCGGTGCCGCCGTCTGCTGTTTGGCCGCCTGGTTGGTCAGTGCGGTTTAGGGATACTTTTATTTTGTTCATTTTGTAGAGTGCGCTTGGAGGGAGGGGGGGGTATGGGGTGTTAGGAGGAGGAGGATGAAAAGGGCTGGGTTGGTGATGTTGGTATTGCGACCTGTTGGTTTTTTTGGGGGGAGGGGGGTGAAGGAGGTCCTGCTCCTGTTCGGGGATTAAGGAAAGTGGAGGGAAGAATGGAGGTTTAGAACACGGTGGACGTCGAGGTGGGAGGAAAATTGGAAAGGTAAGTGGGTAGGTACTCGGAACGGTTTCTGCCTACTTCCTACCCCCTCGCTTAGCTTGGCCTTTCCGGTAACTTATAGGTTATTACAATATATAAAAATCTATCCTCCCCTCCATCCATCTGCTTGAGAGCTCTCACCCCGTGCAAATATCAAACCCCACCAGCGGTGTCTTTCCTCTAAGTTCCTGAAAAAACACACAACCTGCTTTAAAACTTGTGGAACGAAGATCGTCTTTTTATAAACGCCTACGGAACAATATCCCAGCCACATGTTTCTGTTATGCAAGTGGCATAAACCCCACCATCTCTCCGCGTTATAAAATTCCTCTCGGTGGGTGGGCGATTAAGTCACGCTCCGCGCCCCCTATTTTCCTGACCATAAGTTTTACAACACCATAGTTTCTAACGCATGATCCCCTCCCACACCTTTTTCAAATCATCACTCGGGCCCCGGCCCCCTTCATCGCTATGGATCCTCTCGGTCCCCCTATCTCACTTTTCCAGCCCCACTCTGGGCCCCCGTCTGCTACCCCCTCCATTGCTGAGTTCTCCCCAGAGGCTCGTTTTTTGGCCTCGCTTTTTGAACGCACTCGCACCCTCATTAGTTTCACTCCTGAGCAGCTTCCCTCGTTGTCCCCCCAGGAATGCGATAATCTCTCGATTGCCGAAAGTTCTCTCGTCCCCCTGGTATGCGCCTCCCTCCACGCGGTTAACTCTCTCGGCACCCAGCTGGAGGAGCTCCGCTCCACTGTCCACGATCTGCAGTCCCAGGTCGCCAACTCCTCCCGGAACGAGCAACTTCGGGAAATCCGAAACGCCATACGTGACCTGTCACATAGGATGGCATCCCCCCCCTGTCGCAGGCGCACCCCAGAAGGGGTCCGGCCCCCTCCCCCCCTCCCCCCCCTCCCCTCCTCCCTCTCGCACTGGTCCTTCCGGCTCGTCCTATGTGCCCCCACCCACGGGCTCCGCCCCCCCCCCCCCCCATGCCCCCCCACAGGCAAAATCATACGCTCAGGTCATCCATGGTGGCACCTCGGAGTTCGATGCTGCGGTTAGGTCTAACAGGGCCAGAGCCAAAGGCAAGGGCAAGAACTCTCCCCCTGGCACTTCTGCGAATAAGGTCGCGGCTGCTGCGCAAGACGCCTCTCAGAAGGGTCCTGCCCCCCTCCCCAGCGCTGCCAGAAGATTCTTTGCTCCCCGGACTACCCACTGCCCTCATCCTCAAGAATCCTCCATTCGTGTTCGTTTCCCCGACATCGCCGCCTCCGTCCTCCGGGAAGCCGGCTCTGAACTGCCCAAGTCGTTCAGGGTCTCGGTCAGCCCAAAGGGGGCCGTCTCCCTCACTGTGGCCGACCCTTTGGTCCCCGCCTCCTGTTACGTTCCCTTCTTCGATGCCTTCTCGGCAAGACTTAACCAATCCTTTCCCGTGAACAACAACCCATGGAACACTTCCGCTATGCCCCCACCGACGTTCAGTTTGCTATCCACGGGATCCCCATGGACGCGCATCCCGAGACCGACGAGGAACTCCACCCCCTCCTTCGTGCTGGCGTTGACAACGCCAAAAACCTAGTCATCACCCGCTCCCGTTTTCTGAATGCTGACCGTGCCTCCAGAACTGACGGAAAGAAAGCCTTCTCTGTGGTCGTCCACGTCCCCGCGGAACTTGCGTGGCGTATGACCGACCCCCCCCGCATCCTCCTCTTTGGCGACAATCGTGAAGTCAAGAGGGCCTACTCAACCAACGCCCAAAGCCAGTGCTACAATTGCTGGAAGTTTGGCCATCTGAAACCCCTCTGTAAAGAGTCCACCGTCTGTCAGCTTTGCGGCGGTCCCCACTCAAAGGCGGACCATCGCTGCTCCAACCCCACTTGCCCTAAAGAAGGGAACATCCGGCCGGTTTTGGGATGCTGCATTGCATCCCCGGCCAGATGCCCCAACTGCCACGGCCCTCACTCAGCCAGGGACAGAGACTGCCCCGAACGCCCCCGCGCCAGCCCCTCCTCGATGCCGCCCCCCTGTTGACTCCGACGCCATGGACACGTCAGGATCTTCGAACCCCCTCCCAGCTCCAGCCCCAAGCACCCCTGAGCCCCGCCCCAGGATGCCTGGCGCGGACCCCCTGGTAACCCCGAGGCCGTTCCCCTCCGTACCGCCCCTCCGATCCTCCTCCAGGACTGGACGCCCACTCCCCGATGTGGTCCCCAGCCCTTCCCCCGCCCCTAGAGACACTTCGGCCTCACGCCGGTAAATGTCTCACAACCCGGATGACCACCTGAAGGGGCAGGCCCCCCTTCGTTCCTTTCATCTCGTTCAACACAACTGCTTAGGGAGCTGGAATGTGTTTCTCTCCTTGTTTAATTCATTGATAAAATTTGTAACTACCTATTGTTGGTGGCCCTTCAAGACCCTCCTTTTTGGAAAGGTCGTCTTCCTAGCTTTCAAGGCTTTGAGAGTTTTTTTCCTGCGTCTTCCTCCCCCAAACCCAAGGTTGCTTTTTATGTTTCTTTGGATTTTCAAAAAGAGGTTTCTGTTCTCCCCGTTTCTATGGGTAGATCGGATTTATTTTCACTTGATGTATTTACCAAAGATTTGTTTGGTGCGGGGTTTCCTTCGTTTCATATTTTGAATTTGTACAATCCTCCGGCCAAGAATCGGGGTACGGTTTCTATCCCCCCTCATTTGGCTTTTCCTATTCTTTCGACTCCCATCCTGGTGGTTGGGGATTTTAACTTACATCATCCTCTTGCTGATCCCTCCTGGCGCCACTCCTCTGAGGAGCTGGCTCTTTCGTTTCCTTTTTTCAGAGGGCGTCTGAAATGGGGTTTTCCCTGTTGAACACCCCTGGTGTTTTACAAGGTTCCCCTTTGGTGGCACCTCCAGAGCTTCTGTTATTGATTTTGCTTTTGCTTCTCATTTACTTCGCTCGTTGTCCAAGGCTGGGATGTTTTCCCTGCCGTCTACTGGCTCAGATCATGTTCCTATTTCTATTTTTCTGCAACACCCGAAGTTGCATCCTCCCACTCCGGCTCCCAACTGGGCTTTAACAGACTGGGACGCCCTTTCCCCCCTTTTAGCTAACCTCGCAATCCCCCCGCTTGCTAGTAACCCCCCTCGGGTCGCCCTCGAGGCCTGGTTTGACTCATCACTCCGCTCGGTTACTTCCCTCTTAGTCAGTCACACTCCACTCTCTCGCCCCTCAACCAGGTCCAAACCCTGGTGGTCCCCCCTTCTTTCTCTACTGAGGAAGGAACATCACTCGGCATCTCGCAAGGCGAGGGCGTCTTCTCCCCGCAG